>JAQQSO010005473.1:0-12018 GCA_028658305.1 Pachyuromys duprasi
GAATCTGTCAATCTCTTGTGTCAGGAGTATTCTTCAAGAAGATCAGGGATTTCCGGTGGTTTGTGGTGTGTGTTTTTTCTCAGTTGAACTCTGTTGTGGGCTCTGTGTGCCCAGCTTCATGCTCTGTGCTAGAAGCTGTGAGCACTGCAGGCTGGTCACCCCTCTGTTCTGGAGTCTTTACTCCTCACTGTGTGCTAGAGTCTGAGTGTCCAGTTTTGACATGTCAGCTGGGGGCTGTGCACTCTGCCCTGGGCTTGCTGCTAAGGGCTCTCCCCTGGAATGGAGATTTGGCACCTCTTTCTGTGCCAGGGGCTGTGCACCACGGTCTGAGATGATATTTGGGGCACACACAGTGGGTTTGGGTTGGTGTGCATCCGCTGTATGCAGGGCTGTCTGAAATGGTGCCAGAGGTCTTCTCTGTCTGGCCTGTGGACAGACACCTGAACTGGGGTTTTTGTTGGTGGATGCAGGCAGTTTTCGCCCTCAGTATGCGGTCTGGTCAAGATGGTCCCAGGATCCTCTCAGCTGTGGGTTGAGAAAGAACTCGGGTTCCTCCCAGACCCGCTGGTGGACTCACACATTGACTGAGTTTTTGCTGGGGGAAGCATTCGGCGGGCGCCCCCGCAGTGTGCCGACTGGTCAAAACCATCCCCCAATCCACTCAGTCTGTGGTGGTTCTGGCGATTGGTTCGCGCCCGCTGCACACAGGTGGGTTCAGGCAGAATTCGGGTTCCTCCCAGACCCGCCGGCGGACTCACACACTGACTGAGTTTTTGCTGGCGGAAGCGTTTGGCTCGCTCCCCTGCAGTGTGCAGACTGGTCAAAATGGTCCCCCAATCCACTCAGTCTGAGGTGGTTCCGATGATTGGTTCATGCCCGCTGCACACCCGCGGGTTGAAGCAGAACCCGGGTGCAGTGTGAGCTCGTAGGGTGCAGTTCAGTGAAAACAGCACCCGGTTCCTCCTTAGACTGCCTGCAAGACTGTGTGATCCAGTCTACAATGGCGGGTGTGGGCGCCCAGTGCAGCTGCTCCTTCAGATCAGAGCTGTGAGCAGCTGGTCACAGGGAAATTTTTCCAGGTAATAACTGGGTGACTCTAGGGTTTTCCCACTTGATTTTCTCACCGTAGGAGATCCGCTCACCTGGCACTCACAATGCTGGCGTTTTAGGTCCCAGAGTTCAGTCTCCTGGTCGCTGCGTTGTTTCTGCTCTCCTACTCCTCAGACACAGTGTTCTCTCGTGGCAGCCATCTTGGAAGTCCCCGGATAATTTTCTTGATATATTTCATTTACCAAAGCTAAACCAAGATTAGCTAAATAGATTAAATAGTCTTATATCTCCCACAGAAATAGAAGCAGTCATAAAAAAAAAGGCCTGATGGTTTCAGTTCTGAATTCTTTCAGACTTTCAAAGAAGAGCTGATGCCAATACTCTTCAAAGTATTCCACAAAATAGAAACGGAGGAGCATTACCAAACTCATTCTATGAGGCCACAGTATCCTTGATCCCGAAACCATACAAATACACAACGAAAAGGAAAATTTCAGACCTATCTTGCTTATGTGTATTGACACAGAAATACTCAATAAAATACTCACAAACCGAATCCAAGAACACATCAAAGATATCATCCACTATGACCAAATAAGCTTCATCCCAGGCATGCAGGGGTGGTTTAATATATGGAAATCCATCAAGGAAATCCACCATATAAACAAACTGAAAGGAAAAAAAAAACATGTTATTTCCTTAGATGCTGAAAAAGCATGTGATAAAATCCAATACACATTCATGTCTAAAGTTTTAGAGAGATAAAGGATACAAGGTACATAAATAAACATAGTAAAGGCACTATACAAGACTATAGCCAACATCAAACTAAATGGAGAAAAACTTAAATCAATCCCATTTAAATCAGAGACAAGGCAAGGCTCACCACTCTGTTCAACATAGTACTGGAAATATCAGCTAGATCCATAAGACAACTAAAGGAGATTAAGAGAATTCACATTAAAATGGAAGAAGTAAAAAAGTATCACTATTCACACATGATATAATAGTATACTTCAGTGACCCCAAAAATACTACCAGAGAAATATTTCATCTGACAAACGCCTTCATCAAAGGGGGTGGATACAAATTAACTAAAAAAAAAAATAATTAGCCCTCCTGTATACAAAGACAAAATGGCTGAGAATGAAATTACAGAAATAATACCCTTTACAATAGCCACAAATATCCCAAAGTACCTTGGTTTGATTCTAACAAAGCAAGTGAATGACTTGTATGAGAAAAAAATTCAAGGCTCTTGAAACAAGAAATCAAAGATGATATCAGAAGTTGGAAATATCTCCCATGCACATGGACAGGCAGTATTTTTTGTTGTTGTTGTTTTGGTTTTTGTTTTTTTGTTTGTTCGTTTGTTACATATGTAACTTTATTTTTTAACATTTTTGTTTTATATTAATCACAGGTTATGTACTTTGTATCCCAGCTGTAGTCCCCTCCCCTACTCCCTCCTTATCCCTCCCTTCCCTCCCTCATCTCCTCCCTGCCCCTTTTCCAGGTCCTCTGATAGGGGAGGACCTCCTCTCCTTCCATCTAACTCTAGCTTATCAGGTCTCTTCAGGACTGGCTGCAATGTCCTCTTCTGTGGCCTAGCAAGGCTGCTCCTCCCTCAGGGGGTAGGGAGGTCGAAGAGCCAGCCATTGAGTTCATGTCCAAAATAGTCCCTGTTCTCCTTACTAGTGTACCCACTTGGATATTGAGCTACCATTTGGTACATACAAGCAGGGTTCTAGGTTATATCCATACATGGTCCTTGGTTGGAGAGACAGTCTCATAAAAGACCCCTGTGCCCTGATATATTTGGTTATTGCAGAGCTTCTGTCTTCTCCAGGTCACACTAGCTCCCCCTTCTTTCATATGATTCCCTGCACTCTGCCAAAGGGTTGGTTATGTTTCTTAATATTTGCTTTGATACTCTGCTAGGTAGAGTCTTAACATAGTGAAATATACATTCTTTCAAAAATCAATCTACAGATTCAGTGCAACTCCCATCATAATAACAACACAATTCTTTACAGAAATTGTAAGAACAATTATCAATTTCATATGGAAAAACAAGAAACCCAGAATTGCCAAAACAATCCTATACAATAACAGATGTTCTCGAGTTACCTCCGTCCCTAATCTCAAGATGTATTATAGAGCAACAGTAATAACAACAGCACAGTACTGGCATAGAAACAGAATGCTGGATCAATGAAACCAAATAGAAGTACAGAAATAAACCCACACACTTAGAAATACTTGATTACAGCATCTTCAAAAAATGGTGGTGCTCTAAGTGCATGAATACATGTAGAAATATGCAAATATACCCATATGCATCACCCTGCAAAAAACTAAACTCCAAGTAGATCAAAGACCTTAACATAAAACTAGACACACTAAACCCGTTAGAAGAGAAAGTGGGGAAAAGCCTTGACCTCATTGGCACAAGAGACAACTTCCTGAACAGAACACCAACAGCACAGGCTCTAAATTCAACAATCAATAAAAGGAACCAAATGAAACTGAAAATTTTCTGTAAAGCAAAGACAGTGTCATCAGAACAGAATGTCAGCCTATAGATTGGGAAAGGATTGTCACCAATCCTATATCTGACAAAGGGCTAATATCCAGAATATATAAAGAACTCAAGAAGTTAAACAGGAGGGTGGGAGGGAATGAGGGAGGGGGCTACGCTTGGGATGCAAAGTACCTAACCTGTGATTGATAACAAAAAAATAAATTAAAAAAATAAATTAAAAAAAGCATTATGTAAAGCGAATACAGTAAAAGAAATGAAAAAAAAGAAGTTAAACAGCAACAAATCAAGTAATCCAATTAAAAAATCGGGAATAGAGTTAAACAGAGAATACTCAAGAGAGGAATATAGAATGGCAGAGAAACAATTAAAAATGTTCAATGTTCATAGTGATCAGGGAAATACAAATCAAAATGACCCTTGGATTTCATCTTACACCCATCAGAATGGCTAAGATCAAAAACTCAAGTGACAACACATGCTGTAGAAGATGTGGCAAAAGGGGACCTTCCTCCATTCCTGGTGGGAATATAGTGTTGTACATCCACTTTGGAAATCAATATGGCACTTTCTCAGACAATTAGGAATAGTGCTGCCTCAAGATACAGGTACACCACTGGGAGGCATATATCAAAATATGCTCAGGTACACAACAAGGACATTTGCTCAGCCATGTTTGTAGTAGCTTTATTTGCAATAACCAGAAGCTGGGATCAACCCAGATATCCCTCATTTGAGGAATGGATAAAGAAATTGTGGTACATTTTCAGAACTGAATAATCAGCAATTAAAACAAGGAAATCATGACATTTTCAGACAAATGGTGGGAACTAGAAAAGCTCATCCTGAGTGCTTTATCCTAGAAGCACAAAGACACACATGACATATATATACTTATAAGTGGCTATTAGACATATAACATATGATAATCATACTAAAATTTCTACACCTAAAGAAGGTAAGCATGAAGAAGGACCCTGGATAAGATACATAATCCTCATTCAGAATGGCAAATAGGGTAGACATGGGAAGAGGGAGAAAACAGGGAACAGGACAGAAGCCAACCACAGAAGGCCTCTGAAAGACTCTTCCCAGCAGGGTATTAAATCAGATGGTGAGACTCATAGTCAAACTTTGGGCAGAGTGCAGGGAATCTTATGTAAGAAGGGGGAGACTGAAAGACCTGGAGGGCACTCAAGTTCCACTAGGAGAGAGCAACAGAACCAAAATACCTGTGCGAGGGATTTTTCTGAGACTGATATTCCAACTAAGGATCTTGCATGGAAATAGCCTAGAACTCCTACACAGATGTTGTTCATGACATCTCACTCTCCAAGAGTGTTCCCTGGTAAAGGGAAGAGGGACTGTCTCAGACATGAAATTAGTGGATGGCTCATGATCACCTCCCCCTGAGAGGCAGCTTTATGAAGCCACAGAGGGAGAGTGTGCAGACAGTCCTTATGAGACCTGTTAGACTAGGGTCAGATGGAAGGGGAGGAGGACCTCTTCCTATCTGTGGACTAGGGGAGGGGCATGGGAAGAGAATAGGGTGGGAGTGCGGAATTAGGAGGTGGTGAAGTAGAGGATGAATGAGGGGGCTACAATTGGGAAAGAGAAGGAATACAGTGTAATATATTTAAATATAAATTTAAAAACTGGGGTGCAGAGGTAAACATAGAATTCTCAGTAGAGGAATATCAAATGGGAGAAACACGTAAAAAATGGTCAAAGTCCTTAATCATTAAGGAAACACAAATCAAAACACTTTCAGATTGTACCTTACTCCCATCACAATTGTTCAGATCAAAAACTCAGGTGACAATACATCCTGGAGAATATGTGGAGAAAGTGGAACATTTTTCCATTGCTGGTGGGAATGTAAACTTGTATAACTGCTTTGGAAATCAATCTGGAGCTTTCCCAGAAAATTGGGAATACTGTTGCCTCAAGATCCAGCTATAATATTCCTGAGCATATGTCAAAATATGCTCAACTGTACAAAAAGGACTTTTGCTCAGCCATGTTCATAGCGGGTTTACTCATAATATCCAGAATCTTGAAACATCCTAGATGTCCCTCAGTGGAGGGATGTATACAGAAATTGTAGTACGTTTACCCAATGGAATACTACTCAGCAATTAAAAACAAGGAAATAATTATATTTTCAGGCAAATGGTGGAAACTTGGAAAGATCAGCTTGAGTAAGGTAACCCAGAAGTAAAAAGACAAAGTATTTATTAGCCATATAATGCAAAGTACCTAACCTGTGATTGATAACAAAAAATAAAAAAATAATAATATAGGATAAACATACTAAAATCTATAAATCTAAACAAACTAAAAAACAAGGAGCTCTGAGGAAGGTGTTTAATTCTCATTCAGAAGATCAAATGTAAAGGACATTGGAAGCAGGAGAAGACAGGGGACAGGATAGGAGCCTAACATATATGGTTTCTGAATGACACTACTGATGGCGGTACTGAAGCAGAAGCTGAGACTCATAGCCAAACTTTGTGCAGAGTGCAGGGAATCCTATGAAAGAAGAGGAGCTAGAAAGAACTGGAGGAGACAGGAGTTTCAAAAGGAGATCAACAGAGCCCAAAACGCTGAGCCCCATGTCCCTGCAGAGAGTGATATCCCGACCAAGAACCTTGCATGGAGACCACCTTGAAAAATGGCTCAGATGTAGCCCATAGACTCAGCCTCCCTATGGGTTACCTAATAAGGAGAGCAGGGGATTTCTCTGGCATGAACTCAGTGACAGGCTCTCTGATCACCTCCCCCCTGGGGTGTAGCATTTCCAGGCCACAGAGGAAGACAATGCAACCACTCCTGCTGAGACCTGATAGGCTAGGGTCAAATAGAAGGGGAGGAAGTCCTAACCTATCAGTGGACTATGGGAGGGGCATAAGGGGTGAAGAGGGAGGGAAGGACATATTGGAAAGAGACAAAGGGGGGGGCACAGCCAGGTTAGTGTTACAAATTTAATAAATTGTATTAAATAATAATAATAATTTTTTAAAAGTGTCAATTTTCGTGGCTCACCATTGGGACCAGGGAATATACTCAGGAAGTCAGGCTAGGCATCAAGTGCCTTTTCTCATTGAGTAAACTTGCTGGACCCAGTACAGCCATTTTGTAAAACAGTATAACTCTTCCTTAGAAAACAAACAATGGGGGATGGGTTATCCAAGAAGGTGACACAAAGAGCCCGCTGTGTCTAAGGAGCAGGGCAGCAGTGAACACACAGCAACCAACAGACAGAACTGTGGGCCCACATACACCAGCTATTGTGTTCCCCGAGTGAGAGGAAACCCCACAGTGTGGGAAGCAATCTTGTCTCATCTCAGGTCACCCAGCTAAATCCTGAAGAGTTCCTGGGGCACTTGTACAACAGCCCAGAGCCACAAGTCTATATGTTCTGATCACCTTCCCAGATTAAAGTGTGGCCTACACCTCACCACAGACTGGGGTTTCCAGTCCAGAAGCAATCCTGTTTGACCTCAGGTCACCTAGCCCTGCCCCCTCTCCCAGAAAAGGTCCCATGTTCCTGCAGGGCCTCAGTCCCCAGATCAGAGCCACAAGTCTATGCCTGTTGCTTGCCCTACTCACCATCCCAGACTAAAATGTGGACTCCAAAACATCACAGACTGCATCTCCCTACTGGGAGAAAACTCCACAATGAGGAAAACATCAGGCCCTACATCAGGGCATGCAGATAATGACTGGAAAAGTTCCTAGCTTGTTGCAGGCTCTGGGGCTCTAGCCTTGAGCCACATGCCTGTGTGCTACACTCACTGGCCTCTGATTACCTCTTGGTTAATGGGCACAGAGCTCCAAACTCAGACTTCCAAACAACTTTAACCCAAGGGATAAGCCCCAATGCTTCTCCAAAGCTCAACCTGTCTCCCTAGCTAAACCAACCAAACTTTGGACCACCCTGGTATTTCAAGAAGGCTACGTCCAGCAAACATAGTGTATGAGCAGCAGCAGCTCATTTAATTCAGAGCAAGAAACCTAGTGCAAGACAGCTGTCTCCAGGACCTTTCCTGGCTAGAGGAGAGCTGCTGGGCACCCAATAAGCCCAGTTAGCTCACAAAAGAGCTGGCTGTGGCATTTCCCTGAGAAGCACAAGCTTTTTGGTGACCATATCCAAATGGCTGAGGAGAAGTCCTTGAGGAACAACCATTTTCCTGCCAAGGGGATTCCTTCACCATCCCCCAGGAATCCAGCAGGCAACAGGAACTAACAGACAACACCTGAGACAGCCAGGTGTGTAGAGGCCACTGCAAAAGGAAAATCAACAAAACCAAAGCAATATGGGATCTCCAGAACCCAGTTATCCAGGATCAAGTAGCCCTGGATACCCAAATATAACTGAAATTCAAGATGATGATCTTAAATCTATGCTTACAAAGATAATAATGGAGTTAAGGCACAAAATCTGTAGAGAAATAAAGGAAGATAAAGACAAACATATCATGGCCATCAATAAAGAAATACAGGAAGATAAAATAAAAAATATCATGGCCATGCACAAAGAAACACAGGAAGATACAGCCAGTTTGTGGCCTTTACAAAGGAAATGATTAAATCACTGAAAGAATGAAAAGAAATAGAGGAAAATTCAAACAAACAGTTGAAGGAATTGAAGTAAACCCTGGAAAAAGCAAACAAACAGGTGAAGAAAATCAACAAAACAGTTCAAGATCTGAGGATGGAAATCGAAAAATTAAAGAAAAACAAACTGAGGAAATCATGGAGAAGGTGAACTTAGGGAATAAAATAGGAACTACATAGGTAAGCATATCCAACAGACTATAAGAGATGAAATATTCTAAGGTGTGGAAGATACAATCAAAGAGATCAATGTATCCTTCAAAGAAAATGTTAAATCTAAAATATTCCTGACTCCAGCCATCCAAGAAATCAAGGACAACATGAAAAGACAAGCCTAAAAATAATAGGAATAGAGGAAAAGGAAGATACCTATTCCAAGGTCTAGAAAATATTTTCAACTATCATAGGAGAAAATTTCCCCAATTTAAAGGAGAGGCCTATAAGCATACAAGAGACCTACAGAATACCTAATAGATTAGAATAGAAAAGAAAACCCTACTGACACATTATAATCAAAACAGTAAAGATACAGAACAAAGAGAAAATACTAAAAGTGACAAGGAGAAAAGGCCAAGAAACATAAAATGGCAAACACAATCATACCTGAATTCTCAACAGATACTATGAAAGCCAAAAGGGCCTGGATGGATACCATGCAGACCCTAAGAGAAAACAGATGTTCGCCCAGGCTACTATACCCAGCAAAAATCTCAATCATCATAGATGGAGAAAACAAGATATTCAAGGTCAAAAACATATTTAAACAATACTAACAACTTACCGAAGATAACAGAGGGAAAAATACAATCCAAAAAACCTAACTACACCCAGGAAACACAAGAAAAAATAACCTAACTATAGCAAAACTAGAAGTAGCCAAGTACACAACCACCCTACCACAACCAACATCAAAATAAAAGGTCTAACAGTCACTGGTCATTAACCTCTCTCAACATCAATGGACTCAACTCTCCAATAAAAGACATATACTAACACAATGGATGCTTAAATAAGACCCAACATTCTGTTGCATACAAGAAATACACCTCAGACACAAAGATAGACATTACCCGAGAATAAAGGGCAAGTATATGGTTTTCCAAGGTAACAGACCCAAGAAACAAGCAGGAGTAATAATTCTAATATCTAATAAAATAGACTTTCAACCAAAATTAATAAAAAGAGATGGGGAATTTCTAACATGAACCCAATGGCAGGCTCTTTGACCTCTCCCCTCACCCCCCCCCCAGATGGAGTAGCAGCCCTGCCAGGCCACAGAGGAGGACTTTGCAGTCAGTCCTGAAGACACCTGATAAACTAGGGTCAGATGAAAGGGGAGGAGGTCTCCCCATCAGTGGACTTGGAAAGGGACAGGGAGGAGATGAGGGAGGGAGGGAGGATGGGGAGGGAATGAGACAGTGGGATACACCAGGGATACAAAGTTAATAAACTGTAACTAATATATGTATATATATATATATACACACACATATATATATATGGTATATATATTTGATCAGGTGTCAAAAAAAAAGAGAGATGGGGAAGGTCACTTCATACTCATCAAAGAAAACTCCACCAAGAAGACATCTCAATTCTAAATTTCTATGCCCCAAATACAAGGACACCCAAATTTGTAAAAGAAACCTGAATAAAACTTAAATCACACATAGTTCCCCACACATTAATACTGGCAGACTTCAACATTCCACTCTCATCAAAGGACAGGTTAAAAAGAACAGAAACTAAACAAAGGAAGAGTGACTGTAACCGATGTCATGGACCTAACAGATATCTTCTACAGAACTTTTCATTTAAACACAAAAGAATTTACTTTCTTCTCAGCACCTCATTGAACTTTCTCCAAAATAGACCATATAGTTGGTCCCAATGCTAGTCTCAACAGATACAAGAAGATTGAAATAATCCCTGTGTCCTATCTTATCACCATGGACTGAAGCTGGACCTCAACAACAACAGAAAAAGCAAAATCCTTACACATCAAAAGTATCCCATCCAAAACAACCCCAGGGCCTGATGATTTCAGTGCATTATTCTTCAAGACCTTTAAAGAAGCGCTAACACCAATACTCTTCAAACTATTCCACAAAATAGAAATAGAAGAAACATTACCAAACTCATTCTATGACATTACACTCACCTTGATACCTTAACCTCACAAAGACCCAACAAAGAAAGAGAATTTCAGGCCAATCTTCCATATGATCATTGATGCAAAAATACTCAACAAAATACTTTCAAACCTAAACTAAGAACACATCAAAGTTATCATATACCATGACCAAGTAGGCTTCATCCCAGGTATGTAGGGTTGGTTCAATATCCAGAAATCTATCAATGTAATCCACCACAGAAACAAATAGATGGCAAAAAAACTTGATCATTTCTTTAGATGCTGAAAAAGCATTTAATAAAATCTGACACCCATTCATGTTTAAATTCTTGGAGAGGAAAGGTATACAAGGCACAAACCTAAACATAGTAAAGACAATATACAACAAACCTATAGCCACAACAAACTAAATGGAGAGAAACCTAAATAAATTCCACTGAAATTAGTGACAAGGCAAAGTTGCCCACTCTCTCCATATCTCTTCAACATAGTACTTGAATAGATGCTAGAGAAATAAGATAGTTAAAGTAGATCAAGAGGATTCAAGTCAGAAAAGAAAAAGTCAAAGTATCACTATTTATGGATGATATGAAAGTATACATGAGCGACCCCAAAAACTCTACCAGGGAATATCTACAGCTGATATTTTCATTCCTCAAAGTGGCTGGATACAAAATGAACTTTAAAAAAGTCATTAGCCAAGAGATGCAAGATGGCTGCCACGAGAGAACACTGTGTCTGAGGAGTAGGAGAGCAGAAACAACGCAGCAACCAGGAGACTGAACTCTGGGACCTAAAATGCCAGCATTGTGAGTGCCAGGTGAGCTGAACTCCTACGGTGAGAAAATCAAGTGGGAAAACCCTAGGGACACCCAGCTATTACCTGGAAAAATTTGCCGGTGACCAGCAGCGCACATATCTGATCTGAACAAGCAGCCTCACTGGGTGCCCACACCCGCCATTATAGACTGGATCACACAGTCTCGCGGGCAGTCTCAGGAGGAACCAGGTGCCATTTTCACTGAACTGCACCCTGCAAGCTCACACTGCACCTGGTTCTGCTTCAACCCTCAGGTGTGCTGCAGGCACAGACCAATCATCGGAACCAACCCAGCCTGAGTGGATTGGGGGACCATTTTGACCAGTCCGCACACTGAGGGGGCACGCGCCTAACACTTCTGCCAGCAAAAACTCAGTCAGTGTGTGAGCCCCCAGCTGGTCTGGGAGGTACCCGTTCTGCCTCAACCCACGGGTGTGCGGCGGGGACACCTACCCCTGGAACCACGACAGACTCAGAGGATCTGGGAACCATCTTGACCAGACGCACACTGAGGGCAAAAGCTGCACGCATCCACCAGCAAAAACCCCAGTTCGGGTGTCTGTCCACAGGCCAGACAGAGAAGACCTCTGGCACCATTTCAGACAGGCCTGTATACAGCGGATGCACACCAACCCAAACCCACTGTGTGTGCCCCAAATATCATCTCAGACCGTGGTGCACAGCCCCTGGCACAGAAGGAGGCACCAAATCTCCATTCCAGGGGAGAGCCCTTAGCAGCAAGCCCAGGGCAGAGTGCACAGCCCCCAGCTGACATCTCAAACCTGGACACTCAGACTCTAGTACAGAGTGAGGAGTAAAGACTCCAGACCAAAGGGGTGACCAGCCTGCAGT
>JAQQSO010005474.1:0-12016 GCA_028658305.1 Pachyuromys duprasi
ATAGGATACAATGAATTATTTCAATCTTCCTGTATCTGCTGAGGCTTGCTTTGTGACCAACTATATGGTCTATTTTGGAGAAGGTTCCATGAAGTGCTGAAAAGACGGTATACTCTTTTGATCTAGGGTCCTCCTGAGTCTTTAAAGTGAAATTAATATGAGTATTTATACAACATTTAGGAAATAATAAAATATTTTTACTGTGCGTCCAAGTCAATCTTAGAATCACAAAAGTTTGCAGTAATCATGCACCTTAGAGACGATATCATTTTGAATCATTGCTATATCCACAAGTACTCTAAATACTTTATGGGTATAAGATTGTAAACCATCTAGGTTTTCAGCCCAGAATCCTTTAGAAGATTTGGTATTGTATGTAAATGCTATAAACCCACGATATATTTGAGTTTGAAACCTCAGACATGTATTATACACATTTTCAGTTCCTTCTTCCTTTTTTAAAATTCTTTTTCTTTGAATTTCTTCTCTGTGACAACACAAAATTGAGTAACACAAAATAGAAGGAACAAAAAAAATCACAGTTTGGAGATGAAGTATCCATCAGAAGTCTCATATGTTGAATTATTGATCCCTAGCTGGTAGAGCCAATCATAAAGGCATGATTAAGGCACAGCAAGATAGCTCAGTGGATAAAGGCACTTGCTGCCAAGCCTCCCAACATGAATTCAATCCCCATGACTCACATGATAGAAGGAGAGAACTGACTCCTAAAGGTTGTCCTCTGCCTTCACATGTATGCTGTAGCATGGGTGTACACACACACACACACACACATTATTTTTTTAAACAAGTGACAGGATCATCAGGCTTCTTACCTAATCAATGCAATGGTCTGTTGGTGAATTCATATTATTGAAAAGTGGTGGAACTTCTGGAGATAGAACTCCATAGGTGGAAGTAGGTCTCTCAGGCGAGCATATTATTGGGTGCTATATTTTGTGCTAGGTTCTTTCCTCAATCCATATTTGCTTCTCATACCCATAAAGTGAGAAACGCTGTAGCACCATAACTGTCATTATAATGTACTGCCTCAGTGCAGGTCCAGCAGAGCTACTGTCAATGGACTGAGGGCTGTGAAACCAAAAGCCAAATACCAAAAGCCAAAAAACAAACAAACCTCTTCCTTCTTTTAAATTTCTTCTCTTCAGATTTCTTCTCTATGGCAACACAAAAGTGACTAACACAAAAAAGGAAGAAAATAAGGATGAGACAGTCATTGACATTAAAGGTGGTCCCTCTATCAAACTACAGAGTACGTTTATTTGTCAGTCATTTTGAAGCAAAGGCTAAAGTAGACATAAAAGTAATTGTAATCATTACTATTTAGAGTTGATATGCAAAGAAACTTCAACTAGATGTGCTGTATGTGCTATCTCATTTAATGTTTAGACATTTGTATTGTCCCACTTCACAGGTGAAGAAATTAACCCTCAAGAAGCAATGTGATAGCTCATAATTACATGAAGTTTCCTTTGCATCTTCTAAATATTTCCCAACAAACATTAAAAGTTTCAAACACCAGATAATTTTTCATTTGCAATTTAAAGTCCAGGTTCCAGAGTACAGTGACACAATTTCTACACCACCCTGATGCCTCTCATGAGAACAAGATATATTTTTCCACCACTAACATCTACGTATAAAACATTACAGTTGATAAGAAGGTTGAGGAGGAATGTCTATTAAGTCTCCCAAACAGTACTGTTAGGAATCAAGGTATTTGTCTTTTGATTTTTTGGTAATTAAGGCCTATAATAGCTCTTACCAGCAGATATTATTAATCATGATGGGGCTTATATAATGAGAATCTCAGATTCGGATGTGGAGAATGACAGTTCATAATCACATGTGTTTATGTGCTTATATTTATATGCATTTCTGTATTGTAAATACTATAAAACATGCCCAGCCCTTTGGCTTATATTTGTAAAGGCAAATAATTTGATATTATGTTTAAAAGACGAAATCTCCATTTATTTGTTTGCTTGTTTTTGTTTTTACTAAGCAAGGTTTCTCTGTGTAACAGCCATGGCTGTTCTGGAGCTCTGTAAACCAGGCTGACCTTGAACACAAAGAGATCTCCCTGCCTGAAAGCTCAGTTGTTAATTGTCCTTTATTTTATATATGTGTGTGTGTTTGTACATGTTCTTTGTGTACAGGTGTACTAGAATTGAACTCATGTTTGCATAACAAATGCTTTATCTACTGAAATTATCTCCGTACTCCTTTAAATTTCACTCAAAAACACCATAGCTATACTTTGGTTCTTTTCTGAGAGTATAACTCATTCTTTTAAAATGTCATAGCTAGAACTAAATAACTCTAAGTCTTAAAGAACTTTGAGTTATGACTTTTGTAGGCAGCAGCCAAAATGTGAGGATCTATAGATAATCCCTGACTAATGATGGTTTCACTTACAAATTTTCAACTTTACAGTGTGTAGAGGCATTTAGTAGATACTGTATTTCAGTTTTTGAATTTGAGCTTTTTCTTTTATAGCACTGTGTAAAAATCCCTCTTTATGAATGATGGTAAACACCAAGGAATTGAAGCCCTTCATTATGTCTTAGTCAGCTGTGAAATCACAAGAGACCCAAAATTTCAGTGTACTGAGCCATAAGCTATGATGCTTGATAGTCAAGTTTATTAAATACAGCAAATTAATGTTGTTTTCAATTGATAATCAATTTCTTTGAGAATAACTTCATTATAATGAGTGTCTTTGTATTTGTAATTTACTGGTATGAAAAATAAGTCTATGTCACTTGAAGTAACACTTCTGATTTTGTTTTTTGTCAATATCTGAATACAGACATTTGTTCATACTTACCATGCTTTGAACATACTGATTTTTCTATTTATTTTGTTTGTTTTGTATTTATAGAAAGAGTTTTGGAGCACTTACACAAAAGCACAGCAAGGAGAGACGAGCAGAGGAAGTGACTGGTTTCAATTTTATCTTACTTTTCCATTAATCTTTGGCCTCTTCATCATTCTCCTTGTCGTCTTCTTAATCTGGAGATGCTTTCTAAGAAACAAAACTCGGAGACAGACAGTGACTGAAAGCCACCTTCCTTTCCCTCAACATCTTAACATTATTACTGCACCTCCACCACCAGATGAAGTCTTTGATAGCAGCGGGTTGTCTCCAGGCTTTTTGGAATATGTTGTTGGGCGTTCAGATTCAGTCTCCACTCGCCTTTCCAACTGTGATCCCCCACCAACCTACGAGGAAGCCATTGTCCAGGTGAACCTGAGGAGTGAAACAGAACCTCATTTAGACCCACCACCAGAATATGAGGACATAGTCAACTCCAGTTCCGCTAGTGCCATTGCTATGGTGCCTGTGGTCACCACTATCAACTGAAGCTGCAAACCTCATTTTACTCTAATCATTTCTAAAATATTAATGGAAGAACTTTCTAGCACTTTACTACTATATAAATGTGTGTTGACTTATTTTATTAGACTCTTACAGTATACCACTTCACATTTACTGGTTTGATTTACCTTTACTTTTATTTCTTGTTATAAAACCATCGTCTGTGTTCATTTTTACAAGAGGAAACATGAAGGAAAGACATGCCAGTGACAGTCTTTAAGTACTTGGATGACATACACATGTCTGTACAAAATATATACATATGTGTGTATGTACATATCGCCGTATATCCACCATCCAGTTTGTGTGTAACTAACTTCTACCACAATACCTGTAAAGACAGCATTACTCACCAAATTGAAAAGGCAGAGGGCACAGTTTATGTGATAGTCAGCAACATGCATGTTTTCTAATTATATATGTTGCTTAACATCCTATTACTTCTTTCTTGAAAGAAAAAAAAGTATGCATGGTTTCATCCTCAATTTTAGAGATATCTCCCAGAGAGACAGAGACAGAGCATGTAGCATTCAGTATATATACTTGACTGTAGTATAGAACAGGAAATCTTTGATCATTAGTAGCATTTAGCTCATTTTATACTATATTTCCTCTTCTTGGCTGATTGCCACACTCTGTCCCATTAAAATTTGCTTAGCATCATTTAATATTCCATGCCACTCATGTTAACAACTTGTTTGCAAATATATCTAGGTAGTGAAATAATGTTTTTGTTAATGACAGGGAGTAGGCACTGACTATTCCATTTCTCATTGTGTGGTGGGCAACAGTTTTATTTACACTAATTATTTTCTCATTGCTATTATAGACTCTATATTCACTGAAAAATTTAAAATAAATTTTTGAATTATTTTCTTAATGTTTTATACAGGCTAAAATCTTATTCTTAAAATTATGAATACATGATTTTCCATTCAATTATAAGCTGTGACTTTTACGTTGATGTTCTATTGTGGAAGAAGATTACACAGTATCTGCTATAGTAGATACATACTAAATCTAGTTTAGTCCCACAGAGATCTCATTATTGTTGCCGTTTTATTTTATATTCTATTTTTTAAGCTGCAATAGTTTTACTTCTTTCCCTGGGAATAGGCTGTGAATTAACTGCCAAAATAAACTGATTTCAGAAATAATTTTAAAAGGTCAAATGAAATGGCATGTGTACACATACTTTTTACAGTATGAAGATTCAAGTATGTGGTCCTAATGATATTATTGTGCTCCAAGGGGATATTTCTCCCTGTTTCCCTAGAATTTATCAGAGCTTTTATATAATGAAAAACAGAGCAGGCTGCTCTATAAATAGATAATATTTTTCTAATCTGAGTGTATGGGCTATTACTTACCTTCAGGCATAATCTGGACTGTACAAAAGCTCGGCCAGTTTAAGTACATTTTCCAGTGCTGCATAGAATGAAGAAATGTTGGAAATTACACTAAAGTACCTGAATTAGTTTATAGGGCTGATATATATATATACATAAACGATAAAGGTCTGAGTTTGACAACATTGCTTTGAAATTTTCCCTGACTATATGGTGATTTTTACCTTCTCATTAAATCTGGATTTGGAAATGTTTGATCCAGTGTACAAGAGAAGTTATGGGTTGTTTATAACTGAGCATCAAGGCAATTTTTTGTGGAGATTTTGTGTGTATGTGACACTAATATTAGCCTTTAGATGAGACCAGCAATTTTCAAATTGTGGTGCATAGATCCCAAGAGTTCTCTGACAGACTTCCATGGAATCTGTGAAATCAAAATTGTTTCATCTCATCTGAAGCTATTGTCTCTTTATTCTAATTCTCTCAAAACAGAATTGAACAATGGAGAACAATAGTCATCCCACACATCTCTTAAAAAAGAAAATATAGCTATTTTTCATAAAATGTCAATTGTATTAGTATATTGATATTTAATTTTAGGTGACTTAGTGCTTTAATTTTTTTCAGTGCATTTCTAACAGGTTAAATATTAATTGTTACAAAAGTTCTTTGGAATCTAGTTTCCCCAAAGAGTGTAAAGGGGATCCAGAAACCAAAATTTTGAGAACTTCAGGATTAGACAAAAGAACAGTACATCTTGTCACTAACTTAGGTTTTTGTTCTTGTAACATTATTTTACATTTTGAAGGCTGAATATTGGATTTAAATACTTCCTGAACTGAAGTATAAAAATGAATGAAACAGGGGGCTGGAGAGATGGCTCAGTGGTTAAGAGCACTGTCTGCTCTTCCAAAGGTCATGAGTTCAATTCCCAGCAACCATATGGTGGCTCACAACCATCTATAATGTGAACTGATTCCCTCTTCTGGCTGGTGTAAATGCAGATAGAACACTCATATACATCAAATAAATAAATAAATAAATCTTTAAAAAAAAATGAATGAAACAAAAGCTAAATGTTTAAATTGATCAATAATGACAGCTGTTTAGATTGTTGACCAGAGAAAACTACTTTCTAGTAATAGCTGCACTGACCATAAATTTCACAGTAGCTTTTTTTTTTTCATAATGAGAGAATAATAAAAATACTATTTTTTCGTGAAATTTTACTTTGCAGTTTTTTGTTGTTGTTGTGTGTGAATGGCGTTTAGGTTTTATACTTTAAAAATTCTCTGTTGGCCCTTCTGGTTTTATAAAATGAGTTTCATAACAATTATTAAAATTAAGGGGTTTATCTGGAATAATATATATTTTATGCTTTGGCTTTCCTATCTGATTGATACTGCATTTGCCTTTGATCATTTTTTTAATGAAGATTTATTTTTGCAGAATATACTTAATACCTTTGTAAGCAGTAAATAATGTAATTATGCAGTTTATATTTAAATAAAAAGAACTGCTCAAGGTTCCTCCAATAGAATGATTTTCAAGCCTCCACCTACAATGATTGTGTCTGGAATCTTTGCACTGACCCTTTTTGCTTTTGTACTCTAAAAGTCACAATAAATTATATATGTTTTAAAGAAATAAAATGATTCCTTCTTTTCCTGTTGACCAATAAAAAATGAGATGCTGTGTTTTTTGATTGCTAATGATAACTTTTTCAAGAGTGATGATCTGATCCAGTAACTACAGAGGTGGCATTAACTTTGTTCTGTGTAAGTAACATGATTTTTATTACAATACTTCACACTTTTAAATGATTGGTGTACATTAAATTATCATCTTCAACTTTTTATGTTTATATTAGATATGATTTTCTTTAGTTTTTGTGTATTCGTATGCTAAATAAAGATTTTTAAACTCAAGAAATTATTTGTTCTGGCATATATTAATCATATGATTAGATGGCAAAATAATACATAAATTCTTATTTAATTGCATTCTTTTAATTAAGTAAAATTATTGAATGATTTTTATGAATTTGTGATATGTCTCTGTATAGAAAAAAGAAATAATACGGTGAAAACATCAGAGTTTTTGCAGCATTAAAAACTTTCTGCACAAATGTTTAATGACCAAAAGAAAAAAATTGTCAACATCGTATCGAATAACAAGAAATCCAGAATTGCTAAAACAATCTTCTATAATAAAAGGTCATCTGGAGGTATTACCATCCCTGATCTCAAGCTGTACTATAGAGCAACAATAGTAAAAACTGCATGGTGTTGGCAGAGAAACAGAACGGTGGATCAATAGAATCAAACGGAAGACTAAGAAATAAACCCACACACTTACAGACACCTGATTTTTGACAAAGATGCTGAAACCATACAATGGAAAAGATATAGCATCTTCAACAAATGGTACTGGTCTAAAGATATCTACATGTAGAAAAATGCAAATAGATCTATATTTATCACCCTGCACAGAACTAAAGTCCAAATGGGTCAAAGGCTTCAACATAAAACCAGACACATTAAATCGTTTAGCAATAAAGTGGGGAAGAGCCTAGATCTAAGTGGCACAGGAGACAACTTCCTGAACAGAGCACCAACAGCACAGGCTCTAAGATCAACAATCAATAAATGGGACCTCATGAAACTGAAAAGCTTCTGTAAAGCAAATGACACTGTAGTCAGAACAAAATGACTACCTATAGACTGGGAAGGATCGTCACCAACACTATATTTGACAGAGGGCTAATATGCAGAATATCAGAAGAACTTAAACAGCAAGAAATCAAGTAATCCAACTTAAAATGGTGTACAGAGCTAAACAGAATTCTCAATAGAGGAATATCAAATGACAGAGAAACACTTAAAGAAATACTCAACCTCCTTAGTTATCAGGGAAATGCAAATCAATATGACCTTGAGATTTTACTTTACACCCATCAGAATGGCCAGGATCAAAAACTCAAGTAACAACACATCCTGGGTTGTGATATGGAGAAAGGGAAATCCCCCCTCCAATGATGGTGGGAATGTAAACTTGTAGAACCACTTTGGAAATCAATCTGGCACTTTCTCAGACAATTAAGACTAGTACTACCTCAAGATCCAGCTATACCATTCATAGGCATATATCCAAAAGATGCTCAAGTACACAACAAGGACATTTGCTCACCCATTTTCATAGCAGGTTTATTTTTAATAGTCAAAAGCTGGAAACAACCCAGATACCCTAGAGTAGAGGAATGGATACAGAAATTGTGGTACATTTACACAATAAAATAATACTCAAGAATTTGAAAACAAGGAAATCATGAAATTTGCAGGTAAATGGTGGGAACTGGAAAAGATCATAATGAGTAAGGTATCCCAGAAGCATAAATACACACATAGAATTTACTTACTTATAAGTGGATACTAGACCTATAAGATAAGATAAACATACTAAATTTTGTACACCTAAAGAAGCTACTCAAGGAGGACTCTGGGTACTATGCTCAATCCTCATTCAGAAAGGCAAAGAGGATGGGCAACAGAAGAGGGAGAAAACCGGGAACAGGATAGGAGCCTACCACACAGGGTCTCTGAAAGACTCTACCCTGCAGGGTATTAAAGCAGATGCTGAGACTCATAACCAAACTTTGAGCAGAGTGCAGGGAATCGTTTGACGGAAAGGGGGATATAGAAATACCTGGAGATGACAGGAGCTCCCCAAGGAAAGCAACACAACCAAGAGATCCGCCCACAGAGGTGTTTTCTGAGACTGATATTCCAACCAAGGACCACTCATGGAGATGGCCTGGAAACCCTGCACAGATATACCCCATGACAGTTCAGTGTCCAAGTGGGTTCCCTAGTAATGGGAACAGGGACTGTCTCTGACATGAACTGATTAAATTGCTCTGTGATCATCTCCCCTTATGGTGGTACAGCCTTCCCAGGCCACAGAGGAAGACAATGCAGCCATTCCTGATGAGACTTCATAGAATAAAATCAGATGGAAGGAAGGGGGCACTCCCCTAACAGTGGACTGGGGGAAGGACATGGAGGGAGAAGAGGGAAGGAGGGTGATATTGAGAGGAGAAGGAGGGAGCTACAGGTGGGATACTGAGTGAATAATTTCTAATTAATAAAAATAAAATAAATTTTTAAAAAGAAGTGGAAACACCTGCTTCACGTGAATGTAATAAGTATTTCAACTTATGGGAATAGTGATTGATGTCTACACATATTTTTTTGAAAGCTTGCTTTTGAAATTAGAAATAACACATGATTAATACATTGTGACCACAGCACAGCTAACTTAAAACAGCAAAATCTGATGCCAGTAGCATTAAGGAAGCAATGTAAATATGATTTGATCTTTCTGCTATAAAATTTTAAGTTGCACTTTCAAGAAATTTTAAATATAAATTTAAGTATACATTATCTTTTAGCTTGATTATGGCAACCATGAATTTCATGAATCTCATGCCAGCGCCCCAGAAGACCTTCTTGTATCCATAACCGGGGGATCTCCCTACACGCACACACTTCCTGGTTAGTAGAACACATCTAAGATCCCCTCTTTGAGTTTCACCTGAGACCCGTGTTTTGGCTTTGGGGTTGATATCTTCTGTATTTGGTTTCCAATAGTCCTTGCTACCCCCTTTTCTCCTTGCTTTTCAGCACAATTTCCAAAAAGTCATCTTCTTATTAGCCCTTTTGCTGGCTTCTTTACTAGTCTGTCCTGATACCATACACAAGCTCTACTCTGATACACACACACACACACACACACACATAAAGACAATTTCAACTGGCTATTACTGCTTTGTAAATAATTTACACAGTCAATTTTTATTTAAAAATATGCTTTGATGTGTTTGACGAGCCAGCATACTTGTGTTTGACAAGCCAGCATACTGGCTCTAGCTCTTTGTGTAGCATGGTACTACATAGCTTCATTTAAAACCAATGAATAGATGCACAGATATTTATTACACATTTTAGCAAAGAGATACTCTTATACTACTTTTGTGTACCATAACTTTTTTGTAAATGTTTTCTTTTATTGCCTGAGAGCTGAGGACCAAACTCAGGGCCTTGCACTTGTTAGGCAAGCGCTTTACCACTGAGCTAAATTTCCACCCCTAAAGCTTGGTTCTTAGGATTTTGGTTTTTTTGTTTTGTTTCCTTTTGTTTACAGTAATGCTACTCTTATGTCTCTTATTGAGTTATATTTTCTCTGAGACATTTTATATCCCTAATGCTATTCTCAGATAAAAGTTATGTTAAATAAGTTTAATTTTCCCAAATTTATGAAATGTTTAAAAACAAGGACCTCATTTTCTTTTAGGCTATCAATTTACCAAAGTATCAGTAGTGGTTTTATAATGGATCTTCTTCTTCTTCTTCTTCTTCTTCTTCTTCTTCTTCTTCTTCTTCTTCTTCTTCTTCTTCTTCTTCTTCCTCTTCCTCTTCATCTTTTTGGGGGCAGCTTTTCAAGACAGGGTTTATCTGTATACCCTTGGCTGTCAAGGACTCAAGACCAGGATATCATCTTGGCTGTCAAGACCAGGATATCATGGATATCCAGCTGCCTATGCCTCCCTGCATCCTGGGATTATAGGTGAATACCACCACTACCACCATTCCTGGCTGGTATTCTTAATGTTTATATAGAACTGTGGGGTTTGTGCATGCTCTACTAGTAAGTTATGTGCAACAAACAAACTTCCACAAAGGTCAAGACAAAATAAACCACCACTGGGGAGAAACTGCTAGATTTCAGAGCAGATGAACACAGAAGCTATGGAAACACAGAAGCATAAAACTGAGAAGCTAGCTTGAGCAGCAGATATAGCAGAAAAAAACACAGGCCTGCTTTACCTGGTCCTAGTCTTGTTGAATATTGCAAAACCACATCAAGGTACCATGGATGGGGTAGGGGAACAGTGTCTGTTTTGCTGCTGAGGGACAGATGCTATAGAGAGTTAAAGTAAATGATGCCTTTGTGACATGTCACTCCTCCAATGTATATGTTCAAAATTGTGTGACTTGAATGTGAAGTGTTCACTCCCTCGTTTAAAAAACTGCTCTCCTAATTTGGGAAAGCAATACCCTTTACAATAGCCAAAAATAACATGAAATACCTTTTGTGTGACTCTAACCAAGCAAGAGGTATGAAAAAACTTCAAGTCTCTGAAGAAAGAAACTGAAGAAGATATCAGTAGATGGAAAGATGGGAATGCTCATGGATCGGTAGGATTAACATAGTGAAAATGGCCATCCTGAAAAATCAACCTACAGATATAATGCAATTCCCCTTCAAAATAACAACACATTTCTTTACAGTAATTGGAAGAATAATTCTCAATTTCCTATGGAAAAACAAAAAAATCCCAGGATTGCCAAAAATATCCTGTACAACAACAGGATTTTCTGGAGGTATCTCTATCCCTGACCTCAATCCGTACTATAGAGCAACAGTAAGAAAACCACATGGTACTGGCATAGAAACAGAACGGTGGATCAATGGAATCAAATGGAAGATCCAGAAATAAATCCATACACCTATGGATACTTGATTTTTGACAAAGAAGCAAAAACCATACAATGGAAAAAAGACAGCATCTTCAACAAATGGTGCTGGTCTAACTGGATCACTACATGCAAGAAAATGCAAATAGATCCATATTTATCACCTTGCACAAAACGAAAGTCTGGGATTCAAAGTAACTAACCTGTGATTGAGATAAAAATAAATAAATTAAAAAAATAAAGTGCATCAAAGATCTCAATATAAAACCAGAAACACTAAATCAGTTAGAACAAAAAGTGCAGAAGAGCCTAGAATTCATTGGCACAGGAGACAACTTCCTGAAGAGAACACCAACAGTACAGGCTCTAAGATCAACAATCAAGAAATGGGACCTCATGAAACTGAAAAGCTTCTGTAAAGCAAAGGATACTGTCACCAGAACAAAACAACATCCTACAGTCAGGGAAAGGATCTTCACCAACCTTTTATCTGACAGAGGGGTAATATCCAAAATATATAAAGAACTAAAGAAGTCAAAAAGCAACAAATCAAGTAATCCAATTAAAAAATGGGATATGGAGCTAAAAAGATAACTGACCGTAGAGGATTATAGAATGGCAGAAAAACACTTAAAGAAATGCTCAACGTCCTTAGCCATCAGAGAGATGCAAATCAAAACGACTCTGAGATTTCACCTTACACCCTCCAGAATAGCTAAGATCAAAAA
>JAQQSO010005475.1:0-12015 GCA_028658305.1 Pachyuromys duprasi
TGGGTTAAAGCAGAACTCGGGTTCCTCCCAGACCCGCAGGCGGACTCACACACTGACTGGGTTTTTGCTGGCGGAAGCGTTCGGTGCGCGCCCCCACAGTGTGCGGACTGGTCAAAACAGTCCCCCAATCCACTCAGTCTGGTGTGGTTCCGGTGATCGGTCTGAGCCTGCAGCACACCCGTGGGTTGAAGCAGAACCGGGGTGCAGTGTGCACTCGCAGTGTGCAGTTCAGTGAAAACGGTGCCCAGTTCCTCCTGAGACTGCCTGCAAGACTGTGTGATTCAGTCTTTCCAAAGGTAGGGTATGTAGTGTAGGGAAAGTAGAAGAAAAACCCTATGTGACCTTGGTGGAAGCTACAACCATGGGTCCTCATGACAGAAAAAAATAAATTGTATATGCCGTTGTTGTGGATGTTTTGGTTTATGATATGTAAACATGTTTTTGTTATAATCCCAAGTAGGGGAACTTTAGTTTGTCCACACCAGTTATTTGTCATGTGAGGAGTGTGGTCTTTGCCAGCTGCAACTTTTTGAATTCCAAGAATTTTGAGGGGTTTAAATATGATAGCACAGAGGAAGAAGGCACAGTGGCTTGGAGGAGATAGAGGAGGACTACTTGCTGTGCTTGCTGATTTGCTAGTTTGCTGGTTACGTGGACTTCTGGATTTCCTGACAACAGATATTGGTATTTTCCCCAGAAGTATCCTATGACCCTACCCAGCAGGAAGAAGTAAAAAGGGCTATGTCACCTTCCCTTACAACCTTCTTTTTTCCTTACCTGGGGCTAGGGGTTGAATGGGAGGTATAAGCTTTAAGGAACACCCAAAAAAAAGCAGCATTTGAAAAACTAGCACCTACATGCCGTCATCTCATAAATGCACATAGATGAAAATATAAACCATTCTGAAATGGATGTTTTCAAAATTCCTTGGGAATAATATCAAGTCTGAATTTTTCTAAGAAATAAATATAATCTCATCCAATTCAGGAACTTCAAAACAAGAACAATAGTTTTGATTTTCTCATAACACTATGTGTTACTAATTCTTCTTAAAAAAGACCAATTGGAATGCCAAGAGTGGTTCTGCCCATGTCAAAGCTATTATGATAACTAATTCTTACCAACAGCTTCCCAGAAATAGTCACAAATTCAGTTCTGTATGTCTTAGAATAATTTATAGTCACCTATCTTGGCATAGACACACAGGGTTTAAGTAACTTTACATTTATCTGATTTGCTTATGTTAGATACTTGGAAGGGTCCTTGAGGGGAAAAAAAGCAAAGAAATCCAGAATTCATCTGTAGATTTCTTTTTTACATGCTGTCACAAAAGACAGATGAATAAGAACCAGGACACTCCTTAGCACAAATGACTGATTTGGAAGTGAAAGCTGCATTAGAATATGTATGTCTCTAGAATAAACTGCAAGACTTTCCAGGATGTAATTATAGTGATGTGAGAAGGGTTACTAGCAATGATAAAGGTAGGGTGAAAAGGATTTTAATGGATAATGTGGTTTTGTGACACACATAAATCTTTGCAAAAAAAGAGGGGAAAGTAAAGTAAATGGTATTCATTGAATCTTATATCACCGTATGGAGTCAGTAGGTGGATAAGAAAATATGGCTTAGAAGAAAAATGATTTTCCTGATGTCGTATACTCTACTGTCCATATTTGTCCATATTTAAGGTAGCATTGAAGGTAATTTGAGGATTCTCCTGAAGAGGGTAGAACGTTCCAGTATTGCTTGCCTGTAAAGTACTGTGTGGCAGATACCGAGACAGCATTCTAGGGTTACTCTCAGATTCACCAAATACCTTTGGATGATAGTAAGCATTAAAAATGGAAGCATTTAAAAACTTAAGTTTAGAGCGGTAAGCTGGCTCAGCCTAAAAGAGCAATGGCAGTATGAGTATGAGGATCCAAACTCAATCTTAGGATCCAACCGTGGAAGTTAAGAACAAACACCTGAAATTTGTACTCTGACCGTCAGCATGCCACAGTATGTTCACATCCATACTCTCTCACACACATCAATCAGTAAAGACAACTTTAAAGACAGAAGACTTCCTTTGAAAAAATCATCAATCCCATCTACTGGCCTGCCACAGCCAGCAAAAATGGTAAGGTCTGTTCAGGGGCCCTCTGAGCCTCACCTCCCCCTGTGCACCCCATAACCCAGTTCCAGGGCCTGTGCCATTTCTAAGGACCCACCCTGATCTGCAGCCCAGAAGACCAGCATGGACCAAAGAGCACCAGGAGAGAGCCCTGGCCTGCCACTGCCTGCCAGCAACAGAGGCAAGGTCTGCCCAGGGCCTGCTCAGCTCCACTTTCCCTGCTTGCCCCATACCCCAGTTCCTGGGCTTGGGCCATTTCCCAGGACCCACCCCTATCTGCAGGATCAGGGAGCAACAGTTCCTGGGCCTATGCCATTTCCTGGTATATTCCCAGATCTGCAACCCTAGAGATCAGCACCAGTCAAGGAGCAGCATTTCTTGGGCCTGCACCATTTTACCATACCTACCACAATCTGAGGCCCCAGAGACCAGCACAGATCAGGGAGCAGCAGAAAACCAGAGGGCTGCTGCCGTCTGGGACCACAAGGTCTACCCACAACCCCAGAGACAAAATACCATCAGAGACCACCAGGCCTGATAATAACAGAGTCAAAAAAATGGCTAGAGGTCAGCGCAAGAACATCAGCGACAAAACCCAGGGCCATATGACACCACCAAAACCCAGCTATCCTACCACAGCAAACCCTGAGGATACTATCACACCAGAAGCACAAGAAAACAATCTTAAATCTGAGGTTATGAAAATGATAGCAGCCTTAAAATAAGAAAATAAATCCCTCAAAGAAATACAAGAAAATATAACGAAACAGGTGAAGAAATTGAATAAATCCCTTAAAGAAATACTGGGAACTACAACCAAATGGGATAAGAAAATGAATAAAACTGTCCAGGACTTTAACATGGAAATAGAAGCAATAAAGAAAACACAATCTGAGGCAATCCTGGAGATAGAAGATCTAGGGAAGAGAACAGGAACTACAGGCACAAGCATCACAAACAGAATACAAGAGATGGAAGAGAGAATCTCAGGTATAGAAGATATGATTGAAGAAATCGATACATCAGTCAAAGAAAATGTTAATTCTGAAATGTTTCTGACACAAAACATCCAAGAAATCTGGGACAATATGAAAAAAACCAAACCTAATAATAATAGAAATAGGAGAAGGAGAAGACTCCAAGCTCCAAGGTCCAGAAGATATGTTCAACAAAATCATAGAATCAAACTTCCCCTCCCTACAGGCATGCCTATAACCGTACAAAAAGCTTACATAACTCCAAACAGATTGGACCAGAAATGAAAATCCTCCCATAACATAATAATCAAAACACTAAATGTACAAAAGAAAGAATAGTAAAAGCTGCAAGGGAAAAAGGCCAACTCACGTATAAAGACAGACCTATCTGAATTAGAGCTGACTTCTCACCAGAAAACCTAAAATTAGAAAAGGATTGGGGCAGAGACCACAGATGTCAGTTCTGTCTTCTATACCCAGCAAAACTTTTAGTCACCATAGAGGGAGAAAGTCAGATATTCCATGACAAAGACAAATTTAAACAATACCTCACCACAAACCCAGCCCTACAGAACATACTAGAGGAAAAATTCCAACCCCAGGAAGCTAACCACACCCAGGAAACTCAGAAAATAAATAGCTCCACAATAGCAAAACCAAAAGAGGGGAGTTACACCACACACACACACACTATCACCACCAACATCAAAATAACGGGAATTAACAGCCACTGGTTATTAATATCTCTCAACATCAATGGCCTCAACTCCCCAACAAAAAGACACAGGAGAAGAGAATGGATGCGTAAACAGGACTTTTCATTCTGTTGCATACAAGAAACATACCTCAGCAATAATGGTAGACATTACCTCAGAATAAAGGGCTGGAAAAAAGGTTTTCCAAGAAAACAGACACAAGAAACAAGCTGGAGTAGCTATTCTAATCTCTAATAAAATTTCAATCAAAATTATTCAAAAGTGATGAGAAAAGGCACTTCATACTCATCAAATGAAAAGTCAACCAAGATGACATCTCAGTTTTGAACATAAATGCCTTGAATGCAAGGTCACCCGTATCTGTAAAAGAAACATTACTAAAGCTTAAATCACATATTGAACCCCACGTGTTAATAGTAGGAGACTTCAACACACCTCTCTCACCAATGGACAGGTCATTGAGATGGAAACTAAACAAATAAATAACTGATGTTTTGAGTCAATCGGACCTAACAGATATCTGCAGAACATTCCATCCAAACACAAAAGAATATACCTTCTTCTCTGCACCTCATGGACCCTTCTCCAAAATTGACCACATTCTCAGACAAAAAGCAAGCCTCAACAAATACAAGAAAATTGAAATAACACTTTGCAATCAATGAGATCACCATGAATTAAAGCTAGACTTCAACAACAACAGAAACAATATAATGCCAAAAATTCATGGAAGCCAAACAATTCTCTGTTTAATGACAGCTGGGTCAGGGAAGAAATAAAGAAATTAAAGACTTTTTAGAATTCAATGAAAATGAAGGCACAACATACACAAACTTATGGGACACAATGAAAATACTGCTAAGAGTAATGTTTATAGGGCTAAGTGTCTTCATAAAGAAAGTGGAGAGAGTTCATACTAACAACTTAACAGCTCCCTGAAAGCTCTAGAAAAAAGGAAGCAAACACGAGGAGTCCGTGACATGAAATAATCAAACTCAGGGCTGAAATCAACGACCTAGAAACAAAGAGATCAATACAAAGAATCTATAAAACCAAGAGCTGTTTTTTTTTTTTCTTTTTGGTGAAATCAGAAAGACAGACAAACACTTAGCCAAACTAAAAGTCAGAGGGAGAGTATCCAAATTGATAAAATCAGAAATGAAAAAGGAGCTATAATGACAGACACTGAGGAAATCTAAAGAAACATTAGATCGTACTTCAAAAACCTGTATGCCACAAAATTGGATGATTTTCTTGATAGATACCACTTACCAAAGTTAAATCAAGATCAGGTTAACATTTAAATAAACCTATTACCCCTAAGGAAATAGAAGCAGTCATCAAAATCCTTCCAACCAAAAAGATTCCTGGGCCACATGGTTTTAGCCCAGAATTCTACCAGACTTTCAAAAAAGAGCTAATACCAATATACCTCAAACTAGTCCACAAAGTAGAAACAGGAGGAATATTGTCAAACTCATTCTATGAGGCCACAAACACCCTAATACCTAAATCACACAAAGACCAACAAAGAAAGAATTTCAGACCACTCTCTATTATAAACATTGATTCAAAAATACTTAACAAAATACTTGCAAACCAAATCCAGGAACACATAAAAAATATCATCCACCATGATCTCAAGTAGGCTTCATTCCAGAAATGCAGGGTTGGTTCAACATAGGAAAATCCATCGATGTGGAAATTGCCAAAGCCATCTACAGATTCAATGCAATTCCCATCAAAATTCCAACACAATTCTTTACAGACCTGGAAAGAGCAACCATTGACTTCATACGGAAAAATAAAAGACCTAGGATAGCCAAAAGAATTCTGTACAATAAAAGAACTTCTGAAAGTATCAATTTCCCTGATTTCAAGCTATACTACAGAGCAATAGTAATAATAATAATAAAAAAAAACCCTGCATGTTATTGGCATGGAAACACACAGGTGGATCAATGAAACCAAATTGAAGACCCAGAAATAAACCCACATTCCTACAGGCACTTGATTTTTGACAAAGAAGCCAAAATCATACAATGGCAAAAAGAAAGCATTTTCAACAAATGTTGCTGATCTAACTGGTTGTCTGCACATAGAAAAATGCAAGTAGACATATATTTATCACCCTGCACAAAACTCAAGTCCAAGTGGATCAAAGACCATGACATAAAAACCAGAGACTCTAAATCTATTAGAAAACAAAGTGGGGAACTCATTGTCACAGGAGACAACTTCCTGAACAGAACATGAACAGCACAGGTTCAGAGATCAACAATTAATAAATGGGATCTCATGAAACTGAGAAGCTTCTGTAAGTCAAAGAACGTTGTCAACAGAACAAAACAGCAGCCTACAGATTGGGAAAAGATCTTCACCAGCCCTACATCAGACATAGGGCTGATATCCAAAATATCCAAAGAACTCAAGAAATTAAACATCAACAAATCAAATAATCCAATTAAAAATGGGATACAGAGCTAAACAAAGAATTCACAACAGAGGAATCTCAAATGACTGAGGAACAGTTAAAGAAATGCTCAATGACCTTAGTCATCAGAGAAAATGCAAATCAAAACAACTCTAATATTCCATCTTGCACCAGTCAAAATGGCTAAGATCAAAAACTAAGTTGACAGCACATGCTGGTGAGGATGTGGAGAAAGGAGAACAATCCTCCATTGCTGGTAGGAATGCAAACTTGCACAACCTTTCTGGAAATCCATCTTAGAAATCCATATTTGTGCTTTCTTATAAAATTGGGAATAGTTATACCTGAAGACCTAGCTATACCACTTCTGGGCATATACTCAAACGATGCTCCACCATACAACAAAAACATTTGCTCAACTATGTGCATAGTGGCTTTATTCATAATATCCAAAAACTGAAAACAATCTAGATGTCCCTCAACTGAAGAATAGGTAAAGAAATTATGGTACATTTACACAATGAAATAATACTAAGCTATTAAAATAGGAAATCATGAAATGTACAGCCAAATGGATGGAACTAGAAAAGATCATCCTGAGTGAGATAGACAGATGCAGAAAGACACACATGCTATGTACTCACTTATAAGGGGCTATTAGACCTATAGTAAAGATAACCATACTACAAACCACAGACCCAAAAAAAGCTAAGTAACAAAGAGGGCCCAAGGGAGAGAGCTGAAATGTCACTCAGAAGGGGAAACAGAATAGACAGAAGTGGATGAAGAGAGGGAACTAAGCAGGAGATGGAATGGGGAGGAGAACGAGAGTAGCAATCAATGTAGGGGAAGGGGGTGGGAGGTGAGAGGGCTGGGAACAAGAAGGGAAACTGAGGGGTCATCTTTTTGTCAAACTGGAGGCCTGTAATCAGGTAGGCTCCTGGGAAGATAAGGGTATAACTTAACAAGAGGGGGAGGATGTTAAGACTGAAGTGACAACCTCCTAGCCAGGAAGGACTGCTAGAAGGTGGAAAACAAAAACCCAGGGACAAAACCTTTGACCCAAAAACTACCCTGCCTACAAGAAGTGCAGGGATAAAGTGGGAATAGAGATTGAAGGAATGTCCAACCAATGATGTACCCAACCTGAGACCCACCCCATGGTAGAGAGCCAGCCCCTGACACTGTTGACAGTCTACTATACTTGCAGACAGGACCCTAACATGATTGTCCTTTGGGAGGCTCCACCCAACAGTGGATTGGGACAGTGCTGGGACTTGCAGCCAAGCATGGGGCAGAGCTCTGGAGGTCCTGTGGAAGCGGTGAAGAAAGGTAGTAGGACCTGGAGGGGACATGAACCTCACAGGAAGACCAACAGAGACAACTAACCCAGACCCATGGGGGCTTACAGGTCCCCTGTACACATGTATCTGATGGGCTGCTTAGTCTTCATGTGGCAAGTGGAGGGCTGTTTCTAACATGGACTCTATTGTCTGCTTTTGGATCGCTTCTTCCTGGCAGGGCTTCCTGGCCTGGTCTTAGAGGATGAGGATTTGCTCGGTCCTGATGTGACTTGATGAGCTGGGGAGGGTTGATTCAGTGGGGATGAGGAAGACTCCCTTTTTCTGGGGGGAAAGGGAGAGAGGAAAAAGGAAAGAGGGGTCACTGGGAGGAGAGGAAGGATGGGGCACCCTTGGGATTTAAAGTAAACAATCTGGACCAAAATAAAAATTAAAAATAAACAAATAATAATAACTAAAATCATCAAATACTTCATGTCCAAAGTCAGTACTGCAGTTATAAATCTCACATAATTTAGCTCTTACTGAGTCTCCACAGGAGCCATTTGGTGAAAGATGAACAACAACAGAGACTGAACTGCTTTATCAGTGGAGTGTGCACACTTGACCTTCAGAGGCCAGAAGAGGGTATATGATCTTCTGCAACTAGAGTTACAAAGAGTTGTGAGCTGCTTTGTGGGTGCTGGGATCTAAATCCAGATCCTCTGCAAGAGCAACCAGTGCTCCTAACAGCCAAGACATCTCTCCAGCCTCAACTGCTCGTCATAGCCTTCTGTTGATCAACCAGTGATCAATTGCTCAATTATTATATACACTCTTTTCTTACCTCTTTCTAAGCTCAACATTTATCATAAGGCAACAAACACCTGACAAATAGGAAAAAAAAATAATACCTTAGCAACTTGATCTCTCAAGGGAAATAACCAGAAGTAGACATAGTTTGTTTTGTAATGGGAAATTTACACACACACACACACACACACACACACACACACACACACAGGTCGAGTTGTAAAATATTCCAGATGCCCTGCTTTGCTCAGAAAAATGCACGGATTTGGTTAACGGGGCAGGAGTCATCTCCTCATAACCTACTAGGCAAAGTACAAGAAACTTCTTCCAGTTTCTCAGGTGACATCACTGGATTCTCAGCATCAAGACTTGGTTGATCTCTGTGTGAGATTTATCTACCTCTTTAGGAAAAACATCAAAGATCAATGTTTATTTGCTGGGTACAGCTCACATGCCCATAATTCCAATGCTCTAGAGACTAAGGCAAAATGATGCTAAGTTCCAGACCAGCCTGGGCTATACAATGGGTTCCATACCAGCAGCTCTTTTGGGGGGGGGGGGCGGGGAGAGACTTTGTGAGGTTTCCCCATTTATATTGTCATGCTAACTGGTGTTGTCAAGGAGCAGATCTTGTTTAGGTAACCACGTTGTTAAGATCTTATGGCTGGAAATGTGTAATAGGCTGTGCATACAGATGAGGAAATTCAAACATCATCATTGTTCTTATGTCATTAGAGTCTATCACTCCAATAAATATGAAAGTACCAGAGTATGAAACAATTTCCATTTTATATGTACACAATTTTCATGTAAGAACAGCTTAAGAATCTCTAATCGGAAAGCACCAAATGCTCCAAAACATGTCTTTCCTAAGCATAGATAAATAGAAAATTGCAAACCTGACCTCATTTAAAACCCAGATGCTCTAACGACATTGTATCAAATTGTCTTCAGGTTACATGAATAGTGCATATATGAAACAAAAACAAGTCTGAGGTATGGAGTTTTGCCCTGACCCGCGGGACCTAGTTATTCGTGGGGTCTGAGGGGAATGAAGCCTGAAAGAAAAACAGGCGAGAAAGAGGAACGAGACCAAGCAGTGTCCTTGTCAAGGTCTCATTTAATCAGGTGAAACGTATCCATTTTAAATCAGAGAAAGGGAGGAGCAGGGAGGGGGTAGGTAACATTCCTGCTGGTGGAATGGTCCCACCTAGGCGGCTCGTGATCTTGGAATGTCATTCCGCCTGGGGGACCTCTTATCTCCAGAATGTCCGGCTCCAACTGCAAGGCTGTTATCTTCTGGGGGTCAGCAATTCTCAGCGAGGGGAAGGGAGCCTTCTGCTCAAGGCTTTACCCGTTTCCAACATCTCCCCCTCTCTCAAACCAAAAAGGGCGAAGCTCCTGTCTTCCTTAGAGTCTCCACAGCCATTTTTGGAGCCGGTTCTGAGGGGGACTCTGAGCCAGCTGAGAGAAATCAAGGGCAGATGAGGGCGAGCCCAGGGGCCCCTCATAAGGCTCTTGGCCAGCCTCAGTTGTAGCGAGCTGATGGTAGTGGACCGACACCATCGGCCTAGTGGCTGACTCGACCTGTCCTTTAACAAAATCAGATAATCTTTTAAATGCCCAGGGTCCAAACGAGAGGAGAAATAGAAGGCCAACAAGGGGTCCGAGAATGGAGGGAAGGAGAGTCGTAAAAAGGGGGGGAAATAGAAAACCAATTTTGATACCATGCCTCACTTTTTTGTCTAAGTGTTGCTTTTTAAGATTTTCTTCTACCCGTCTAATGCTGTCTCTAACTAGTCCTGTCTTGTCCGTATAGAAACAGCATTCTTCTTTTAATGCTGCACAAAGACCTCCTTCCTTGAGAAAGACGAGGTCTAGGCCTCTTCTATTTTGCAAAACCACTTCTGAAAGGGAAGCTAGAGAGTCCATTAGGTCTTTCATGCCTTCCTTTAGGTTTGTCAAGTCCACATCAACAACTCTGGCTAGCTCATTGAATCGCTGTCCAGAGGTGACTAGGGAGGCAATCCCAGTCCCTGCACCTGCAGCTCCAAGGCCCAAAAGAATGGTGAGTGTTACAGCAGTTACGGGTTCTCTTTTGGGTCTATGCATAGATGAATCTTTTTGTTCCCAAAAGGTAAGAAATTCCCCAGATGAATGAACAGTGGGGCGAGGGAGAACCTTAACACACAAAAATCTTTATGAGCTAGAAATGTAGGGGTATAAACATATGTAGTCAGCCCGGAGGAACAGGCAAAAAATGAATCATTGGGAGTGGCAAAAAACCAAAAGGAAGCATTAACAATTGCGGAGGAATTGTAAATGTTACTAAGAGAAGCAGGGGGAATCATCCTAGGTCCCAAGAGGCATAAACCTATGCCGGAAACGCTCTCAAGGGTAAGGTCTTGTCCCAGAGCAATCCAATAGAGTCAATCTGTACTATCTTATTTAAATGTAGTTTGTGTCCTACAATTCCTCTATAATTATGTCTAAATCACATTTGTGATGCTGGACAATCCTTACATTGCTGTAATGCCCATTTAATATCTGTTCTATTTTCCTTAAGATTCCTCTGTCTAAACCGTTGCTCCATGGCATGTTGTCCTATGTGTCCTATGCTCTTGTGTAAATATAAAATTTCTTCTCTACTTATAGGAATACCTCTATGTCTGGCTCGTGTATTTTCCAATTTTGTTTTAATTTAATCTTTCCATCCCTGTTCTCTCTTACTTCCCATGCTGGTTTTAGCTTAATTACCTGTAATACTTTAGAATGCTTGGCTATCTCATCTAATTCTATCCATGCTTCTTTGGACCAAATATCTTTACCTCCTAATTTTGATCCAGCTAACTTCCATTTTCCTGACCAAATAGCTATTCCATTAGCTACACACCAGGAGTCTGTAAATATATACAGGTGTTTTTGATTTTCTTTAAGAGATTGGCAGCTAATAATGCTGCTATGACTTCTGCATGTTGAGCTGACTTTTCTGTACCTTGTTCGGATATCACCATGTCATCCCCTGGTCTGTAGGCTGTTGCTTTCCAGTGCATATTATTGGTCATGGTGGTTGATGAACCATCCGTGAACCAGGCATTAACTAGAGTGGGGGAGTATTCCTGTGTACCCCATTGCCCCATTGGCATCTGTTTTGGGGGAGGGGAGATGTTTGGGAAGGTCACACCTTCTGGAGTCATGTGGCTGTCGGTCTGCAGTATCGACTCCAACATCTTTGACGCTGTCCCCTTTGCATACAGAGGTACAACGTGAAGGAATTCCAACAGGTACCATTTCCATTACAGTACCTTTCCTTCCGTGGGTAGACCAGCCCACGCCTCTCCTGGTGGCTATACCCAATATAGTAAGGGTATCGGTGTTCGGATTGTCACCAAGTTCTGTCTTAACAGAAATTGCACTGTTCTTATGGCCTCATATAAGGTCTATATTGTTTTTTCAAACAGCGAACATTTGTTTTCTGACCATGGGAATTTTTTGGTGTAAAATCCAATTGGCCTTAGCACATTTTTATTTTTTGCAAAGATGTTCCAATTACCATATCCATGCATATATAGTATATCAATAATAACTTCATCATTTTCCTGTATATATGTCAGAGCCTGGTATTAATATAGTCTAATATTAACTTTACTGCATCTTCCTGTTCTTTGGTCCATAT
>JAQQSO010005476.1:0-12014 GCA_028658305.1 Pachyuromys duprasi
TGAGGAGACAGGATAAGCTGGGGTTGGATGGAAGGGAAGGAGGTCCTCCCCTGTTGGTGGACTTGGAGGGGGCGGGGAGGAGGGAGATGAGGAAGGGAGTGGGAGGGTAGGAGGGAATGAGGGAAGGGGCTACGCCTGGGATTCAAAGTACCTAACCTGTGATTGAGATAAAAATAAATAAATTAAAAAAAAAGAAATTTTCCTTGTTTTTAGCAGTGTTTTCCATCATGGTTTGCTCTTGCTGTGGGGTAAATGATAATGTAATAAGATGCAGGCATCAGAGTACATGTGGCTGTTACTCCTTTAAGCCAGTTCAGTCTCACCTGCATTTTCTGCATCAGACATTCTTCAAAGGTTCTGTCTCCCCATGGGACCTCTCAGCCGATCTCAGCACTAGTATAGTCCTCATTTTCCCATGTCTTCTGTCATTCTCTCCCAACTGTATTTTTATAAATTCACTTTTTTTTTAACCAGAACCCTTCCTAGTACATACATGGCTTTCATTTCCCATTTTACCATGGGCTCACAGCATAACCCACAGAGGGGTAGCCCTACTAAACACTCGTGTGCCTTATTGAGGAATTTGCTTCTTCTCCCATGCAGACACCTACCCTTGCACACAGCTGACTGAACTTTGGCACTCCATTTCCCAGATGTGGCACATCTCACTTCTCTGAGTCCAGATAAAATGTATCCTTGGCGGCAGCTTAGATGACAGGTCATCCCAGGCTTGGCTGGCTGCTTGCCACAACTGGGTGGAGATATGATGACACCCTTGGGCTTCTGGAAGGTGGCACAATGGCGCTCTGTTTCAGAGAAACGACAGCACGTTATTTGGATTCCCCCAAAAGAGAAATGACACAGATTCCCTTCATCTCTTTCCCAAATATAACGGTGCTGCCTTAGATTGACAACTCACCCCTAAATGATTGTCTATGGAACTATCCCTTTGGCTATCTCTTGCTTAATTTGTTTATGTTTTGTTTTCTTTGTGAGACAGGGCCTCATGGAGCCAGGGCTGGCTTCAAATTTGCCATGCAGCCAAGAATGACTTTGAATGTCTCATCTTCCTATTTCCACCTGCTGGGCAGTAGGATCAATGGCATGAACCCCAACACCTGGTTTTATATGGAATTGAACAAACTGAGCTATATTCCCCAGAACTTCATTTATTATTATTATTTGCTATTCTATCATTGTATCAAAACCTTTGTATCAAACCTTTGTATTCTACCATTGTATCAAAGTCTGTAGCATTTTGCTGATTGTGACTTTTATCATCTGCTTCAGGGAACTTCATTTGCTGTTGATGACATTAATGCATTTGAAGGATGAACTGGATTTCATCTTTCATGGATTCAGTGATGTATTCATCAATTGATTTTATTTTTATCAGCTTTTGGGGTCTATCTTTAGGTGAGTATATTTGAGAAAATAATAATGGATGATCATGTATTCTTCTCTTTTCCCAGTTTCTGTAAAACTGTCTTGTTTCTCCAAGATAGTTGCAGGTTTATGGTAGACATTATTTTATGTGTCCACCATAGTTTATGTATTTTACCTGCGTGTTTGTATATATACCATGTGCATGTTTGTTCTTGCAGAGGTCAGAAGAGGACATCAGATCCCCTCTTACACTAAGTAAAACTTTTTCCTATTTACTGTACTGAAGCAGTGAGTTACATTTATGAATTTCCTCATTGTAAACCCTTATTGAATTACTAGGATACAATATTCTTCTATTGGTAGAATATTCTTTTGGATATAGAGTGCTTTTATATTTGTTATTAGTTATATATAAAGTTAGCTTATAGTTTCAGGGTTTTTGTTGTTGTTAGTAGTTACCAAAACAATAATAGATTAATAATGTGAATTAGTTTTCTAACCAAATTACATAGTATGGGAATTACTGCCCTTTCAAGGTTAGAAAATGTTAGTAGGATGGCTCAGATAAAGGCACTTGCCACCAAGCCTGATGGCATGAGTTCAGTTTTTGGAGTTTGAGTTCAGTTTTTGGAACCCACAGGAGGAAGAAGAGAGCCTCCCCATAAAACCTGATCTCTGACCTCCACATGTGTGCTGTGAGTGAGCGCAAGCGTGTGCATGTGCACACGCACTCACACTCTAGATAAGTTTAGTTTTTTTTTCTAGTTTGAAAAAGTCTCCTTTCAGTTGTTTATGGAGAGATGATTTATACTGTGATAGTATTTTCCCCAACTTCTATGTGTGATTTTTTTTGTCTGCATTTCTGATTTCTTTTTTAAAAAAATCACTTTAGAATGTGCATTCTCCTAGAAACCACTGGCAATATGGACAGTTTTATATGCAGTTTTCTTTACTTTGGAATTAAACATTCATCTTTTGAATTCTTTTTTTCCTAAAAATAACTTTAAAATTTGCTGGTTCTCTGTTACGTCCTTTCAACAAGGTGAGAACAAATCATACTCAACAAATACAATGATTAGGAAGCATCTCTTTTTCTAAAAATCCATTCATTCATTTAAGTTGTTCTTTCTCCCTTCCCCCCCAAGTGTGTGTGTGTGTGTGTGTGTGTGTGTGTAAGCGTGCATGCATTCATGCACGCCTTGCCAGCTGAAGCTATACACTTCAGTGAGCTAGAAAACTGAATTCAAGGTTGGAGTCTTCTTAACAAGGAGAGAGTATTCTCACTCTGTGGAGTGTGGTGGAGTTGCGGGGACTATGACTGGGCACATTGTTGTGCTGAGCTGTGCCTGGAAGAGTGCCTATGGGGGGGTACTTGAAGTTTTGCAGCTGTCATCTGGAAAGAAAGAACAAAAAAAAAAGGCTAGAAGGCTTAGGGTGACTTAACAATGCATTTGGAAATGCATCTACAGTACCATGTGTATGCACATGTACGCATTTATCCATATGTAGCAAGAGCATGTGTTCAAGTTACAGGTATCTTCAGAATCCTAGACAAATGAACTGTTCAGATCTCACACCTTAGGCCACTTACCCACACACCGGGGCTCTGCAGCATCCCACTGGGCATTTCCTTGACAGGTAAGCTTAGCGTTTCCTTCTAATCTGTATCCTTCATTACAGGTAACCAAACATACGGTGTTGTAGGACATTTCCATAGTGGAGCAGCTGATGTGACCGTGTTTGGGCTGGCGGAGATGTGGGCATGTTCTTGCTGTAGAAAATGTCAACAATTACCTTTTACTGAATACAGACAAAAAAGGAAATTGTTACTTTAATAATGGCTTTGTGTTATAAACAAGACAATTTCCTCTTAAGTGTCAAGAGATAAATAGTGCACCCTCATTTTTAAAATTGTGGGTCCTTGCCAAACTACATTTTATTTGTATAGCTATGATATGCAGTCTGCAGCCCATGATGGGGAATTTAAAATGTTTGAGGAGTCTAGCTCTGAAGAGATGATGACAGTTATAGGCTAGGGGTGGGTGGCTTTCAAAGGGAAGTACCTGCAGCCTTCAGTTGGGCCTCTGCTATAATTTTTCCAGGGTATGTTCTAAAAGAAAGTGTTTTTCTTTTCCCAAGATATAAACTTTAAGCTCGTGATCAACTTAGTTCTTAGACTTTGAGCTACATCCTAGCTTTTCAATAGTTCCAGCTTTTGCAAAACTGCCCAATTTCTGTAATCTTAAATCCTAGTATCCTTGCGGAGCTGGTGGGCTCTTTGACCTCCCCACCCTGCAAGGGGGGGAGCATCCCTGCTAGGCCACATAGGAGGACTTTGCAGCCAGTCCTGAAGAAACCTGATAAAACAGGGTCAGATGAAAGGGGAGGAGGTCCTCCCTTACCAGGGGACTTGGAAAGGGGCAGGGAGTAGATGAGGGAGAGAGGGTGGGATTGGGAGGAAATGAGGGAGCGGGATACAGCTGGGATAGAGAGTTAATAAAATGTAACTCGTAATAAAAATAAAAAAAAATTCTAGTACCCTACTGTCTGATAGTCACTATACTCGTTCAGAGTTTTGTCTTCTTTCTCCTCCTGTACTCACCACAAAACCTCATTCTTAGTGCTAATCTTGATTAATGTCATAACATAGCTGTGTCCAACTGCTGTAGCAGAGCCTGCGAATTGCTCACCCAGCAGCTGTTCTTCCCAGCATAATACAGCTTCATAGCGTGCCAGTCACACTGCCCCACTTCACTGCCCTTGACAAGAGCCAGTGTTAAGAGCTGGATTCGAGTGAGACTTTCCAATTGTTGGGGTGCTAGTCTCTCTGCCCTTTCCCCTATTTTTTTTCTTCCCAAATAAAGGGATGAGAGAGACTATGTCAATATATTGCCATGTATTTACCAGCCCTAAAAGAAAGGTACGACACACTACGATGATGGTGTAGATACACTAAAGGAACGGTAGTCTCTGATGATCATGGGATTCTTCCACCGGATTTAGGTTATCTATGCTGTCTTCCTTTTTTTTTTAAATTAATTTATTATTTTTTTATTTTATGTGCATTGCTGTTTTGCCTTCATGCATGTCTGTGGGTGTCAGATCTTGGAGTTACAGACAGCTCTGAGCTGCCATGTGGGTGTTGGGAATTGGACCCAGGTCCTCTGGAAAAGCAGTCAGTGTTCTTAACTGCTGAGCCATCTCTCCAGCCCGCTGTCTTCTATTTAGATGAGAGAAAAACCTTGAACCAAAAGGTATTGGTATTCGGAACTTTGGCAGGACACCAAGCCAAATTCTTTCAATGCAGCACCCATTCATTTCCTTTATCAATTCTCTATGGAAAGACACTGAATAAAAAAGACCCCACAAAAAAGCTAAGTGCAGCTTGACTGCAGATAGTACTGAGCAACAACAGAGGCCAGAAGACTGAGTAAAAATCCATAAAGAATCCTCAACATGATGTTTGGAAATCAAGAATATGGTAAGGACTCCAAGTGTACTTCTATGCACAGCTAGTTTTTTTTTTATAGCAAAAATGTATATTTATTTATTTTGAAAAATGTGAAAGAATAGGATAGAAAGCTCATTCAAAATATTCAACTTCACATTCTACTTAAGTTACTGGAAGAATTTATTCGGTGGGAACTCATCCAAATTACATTAGTTGGCAGAGCATAAATATTAAATGAATTAAATATAAATTTCAGATTTATTACTCCCTAGAGAGAATTCAAGAATTAAACGAGAGGATAAATATGAAAGCCTGCCCTCTGCTATCACTGGGACAACTGGGCCTGAGGTCAACTATTAATAAATACATATGAAAAATTTCTGCCTGTCACACAGAACTGTTATCAAATATGTCCATCATGCATAGTGTCGTTCTTACTGCTGGCTTGACTTAAAGTGAGATAAATTCTTATGATTGAAATCTATAAAATGGAAAACCGTGTAACGCAAATGCTTTTAGCTTCAGTTAAAAAAACAAAAAAACTCGAAAACAAACCACAGCTTTCCAAAGCTAAGGTGAAATGGATTTGTAACATCTTTCAGGGATGTTTAATTTGAGTTGGTGTGCCAGATATATGCTGTATTGCTTCTCAATTGTTGGTTTTTAATGAACTTTTATTGCTCCCAAGGGAAAACAAAGCAAACATAGTAATTTCAATCCATTTAACAACATTTTACAGTCTTTATTCAAGAGTATTTATCCCATTTTCCTTTTTCAAAATTTTTTTATTTATTACAGTTTACTCACCTTGTATCCCAGCTGTAGCCCCACTCTCATTCCCTCCCAATCCCACCCTCCCACCCTCCCTCATCTCCTCCCATGCCCCTTCCCTAGTCCACTGATAGGAGAGGACTTCCTCAACTGAGGGACATCTGGGTTGTTTCCAGGTTCTGGCTATTATGAATAAAGCTGCTACGAACATGGTTGAGCAGATGTCCTTGTTGTGTACTTGAGCGTCTTTTGGATATATGCCTAGGAGTGGTATAGCTGGGTCTTGAGGAATCACTATTTCTAATTGTCTAAAAAAGTGCCAGATTGATTTCCAAAGGTGTTGTACAAGTTTACATTCCCATCAGCAATGGAGGAGGGTTTCCCTTTCTCCATATCCTCTCCAGCATGTGTTGTCACTTGAGTTCTTGATCTTAGCCATTCTGGTGGGTGTAAAGTGAAATTGCAGGGTTGTTTTGATTTGTATTTCCCTGATGACTAAGGATAATCTATCTCATTTTTCATAGGCACACACTTAATTACTAAATTCAACTTACAGTTTTTTTTGTTTCTCAATTTACATTTGTTTCAAAAAATTCATATACGGTTGATTCAGAGACTAGCAACTTACTCTGATATGACTATGCCACATTGTATAATGTATCGAATCTTCTACTCTGTAATACACAATTATTATGAGCAGATTATACACCAGTTAATAATTTAGAAAAATGTCTACAATTGGAAAATAAATGCAGGAACCCAGTCTTGTTTATAAGAGAACTATCTATAATAGAGACAATGACAGACATGCTGTGGGTCTCATCTTAAAGATTAATATTATTTTTTCCAGATATATGTTTCCTGTCAATCTCCAAATTGTGCTTCTGTTTACTACTGGAAATAGTGAAAATCTGATGTTAAATGCAGGCATTTTGATGTTGAAGCCTTTTCCTCAGGGAGAAAAAAAATCCTAGTATTCTAGTGTTTAATTTACTGCACTGCTAGGTTTTAGCTAGCTGTTATTGAAGCATCACTGAAGGCTCCCTTAGTGGTTTTGAATGAAACACATGATTCAGAGAAAATTAAAAATGATTGTGAGTGCTTTATGAGGGGGAAATAAGTGCTCCACTAAGAGGAACCAAAATAAAGCCTGTCAATCATCATTGAACATTACATAAAACTGACAGTGTAGCATAAAAGATGAGGAACTACTAATATCTAATTTTTGCTTTCCTGGCTCAATATTAGATTTTTATAAAAATATGACATAATGAAAATTACTCTTTGTTCCTTATGTTATTCCTGTAAAATACTACTTCTCCAATATGAATCTTTGTCAAGTTGAAATTTTCATTTGCCAGAGTTATAACTTGGAATAGAGGGGAGAAAAAATACATTCTGTATTAACTCTATATTAACAATGCTGTGTTAACAGTCTAGCAGTTAATCAACAGTGTGGATGGCCATGGTAGCTGGTATTGTAACAGGTTGGTCAAGCTAGAAATATGTGGGTCAGAATCCCTATTGTAGTTCCAAATCAGGCTTAGTCAGAACAGAAGCAAGTCTGACTTGCTTTGGGATATAGCAGTGGTCCTTATAGTCAGATTCAGCAATGGATAAATGCAAGGAGGCCCAGAGCCTTCCAACTTTTCCCTACTTGCCTCCATGTCCTTACTGATAATCCTGGTGACCAATGGTGGCCCATGTTCACTTCTGGCTGCAGAATCACAGGGGCGTGGCTACACAGAAGACAAGACACTTTTAGACTCCCCAGAATGTGCCTGAGTGCCCAGTGGCTTCCACCTCTGAAGTTTGACAGGCCTGGGATCTCAGATTGAGTCATAAGGGACTCTCTGATGCAGACTTCTCTTCTGTGCTTTCAAATTTCAGTTTCTTCCGAAAACTGTGTTGGGTTTGACCTACAGAATATGTCAGTGACCCTGACACAGCATTAGGGCTAGAATGATGGAAGACAGCAATGAACACTCCAGGGCCAAGCCTCTCAGACTGAAGAGGTTGGTAAGAGATGAAGGTTTATGTAGATGAAGAACAAAGGCCTGAGACAAGGCTTGCAAGGGAACAGATTTCAGAGAGGTGCTATTGGGCTTTTATGGCTTTTAATGTAGGACAGAATGTTTGGGCTTAGATGATGGGAGGCAGGGGGCAGGGTCAGGACCTGTCCACTCCACATTTCTCCCTTGAAAAGTCACAGGTAGAAAGTTAAAATGTCAGTCTTCACTGTCCACTTTGGAGGAAAGGGTAGACATTTCACACGGAACTTGTAACTTCCAATAACTTGTGACTTCAAGGAAAATGTTTCAGATGTGGTCTGAACAACTATTTCAGTAAGGTTGTGTGGGCTTTACCTCTTGACAGAAAATGACCTTCTTTTACTATCACATCTCTGCTGGCTTGTGAGACTGGAAATCAATTTCTAAGTCTTTTCTCTCAGAATCCTAGAACTATATTCTCCAGACATTTCAAACACTCAGTAAACAGCCTCAGGCTAACTAGAGCCTCTCAGAGGTAATGCTGTTTGTAACTAGGAAGCCAATGCTATTTTGTGTTTTTCTGGAGCATTCAGTTATGTCCCTAAGATTATTTCCAGACATCAGTCTGTTTTTAATATTGTTTTTCTGGCATTTGCTAACTGATTTTAAACCAGATCTAAAGGCTTTGGTTGTGCATATTTATTTTCAGGATTTCACCTTGGGGTGATATTCTTTGATCTTTTGTTACTGCTATTCCTCAATTCTACTCACTCTCTGAATTCCTAATAAGAGAGGAACATTTCTAGTGGTTAGCCTCCTGTCAAATGATTTTTCTTTTCAGAATTCTTTTATCTTTGAAATTATTCTACTTACAAGGGAATTTCTCAGGTTACATTTCTCAGTTTATTAATTTGGCCTTTAACTATGGTTTCATTTAGTAAATAGTTTTGATATCCCCCTTCTCACAGTAAGGAATCTTATTACTTTTAGCTTTTCCCTCAATTCTTTAGGATCCTACTCTTACTTTTTTTCATTTTTTATTAATAAATTAATTCAATGCACATCTCAGTCATAAGCCTCTCCCTCCTTTCCTTTCAATTCCACCTTTTCTCCCACATGCCCTCTCCCTTATTCCTCAGAATGGGGAAGCCCCCCTAACCCAGACACCCCAGCTCATCTATTCCCATGAGGACTGAGTTCTTCTTTCTCCCCTGTGGTCTTGTAGGGAAGTCTCATCAGGGGAGAGTGATCAAAAGCAAGATAACATAGTCTATGTCAGAGATATTCCCCACTCCACTAACTAGTGGGTCCACATGAGGCTTAAGATGGCCATCGGCTACTTATAAGTAGAGGACCTAGGTTCAGACCATGTGTTGTCCTTGGTTGGTGCTTCAGACTCCACAGGCCCCTCAGGGCCCCGGTTGATTGGCTCTGATGGTTTTCTTGTGGCGCTGTTGTCACCTCTAGGTCTGTTGATCCTCCCCCCTTTTTCTAGTGACTTCCTATGCTTTACCCAATGTCTGGCTGTGAGTCTCAGTATCTATTTCATGCCCGTTGTTGGATGGAGCCTCTAAGAGGACAACTCTGGTTGGCTCCCATCTGCAAGCATATCAGAGTGTCATTAATAGCGATAGGGGTTGGCTTTCTTGCATAGTGTAGGTCTTAGGATTGGGCCTGGCATTGGTTGGACATTCCCTCAATCTCTGTTCTATCTTTGTCCCTGCAGGTCTTGCAGGTAGAGTAAGTTTTGGATTGCGGTTTTTGTGGGTGGGTTGGTTATGTCCTCTGTCCACTGGGAGTCTTGTCTACATAAAGGGTATCTTCTTTAGACTTCAGGACCCTTGCTACTAGGAGTCTTAGCTAGAGTCTTCCTCATATCCTTCCAGAGGCCTATTCTGAATTAGGTCTGCAGCTTGTTGCAGAAATGCCGCCACCCACCCTTTTCTCTGTAGACCTTCTGCCCTCCCACTCCTAATCTTCCCAGCTCTGATCTCCACTCTTATTTCTCCTGAGCTCCCTCTTCTTCCTTGTTCCCACTCTTCAACCACTACCTATGTCTGTTCTATTTTCCCTTCAGAGTAAGATTTATGCATCCTTCCTTGGGTCCTCCTTGTTACTTCCTGAGCTTTGTGCATTGTAGAATGTCTATACTGTATTATATGACTAAAATCCACTTATAAGTGAGTATATACCATGTGCGTCTTTCTGGATCTGTATTATCTCACTCAGGATGATCTTTTTTAGTTCCACCCATTTGCCTACAAATGTCATGATTTCCTTGTTTTTAATGACTGAGTAGTATTCCATTGGGCCACAGTTTCTTTATCCATTCTTTGATTGAGGGACATCTAGATTGTTTCCAGTTTCCAGCTATTACTAGTGTTGTGAGCTTTCCTCTTAGCACCGCTTTCATGGTATCCCATAAGTTTGGGTAAGTTGTGCCTTAATTTTCATTGAATTTTAGGAAGGCTTTAATTTGTTTTCCCCACCCACTGATCATTGAGTAGGATGTTGTATCAGTTTCCATGAGTATGAAGGATTTTTGTTGTTTCTGTTGTTGTTGAGGTCTAGCTTTAATCCATGGTGATCTGATGAAGAACAATGGACTAACTAAATTTTCATGTATCAGTTGAGGTTTGCTTTGTGACCAACTATACAGTCCGTTTTGGAGGAGGTTCTGTGTGGGGCTAAGAAAAAGTATATATTTGGTGTTTGTGAAAAGTTCTGGAGACATCTATTAGGTCTATTTGATTCATGACATCTCTTTGATTCATGACCGCTGTTAGAGTCATTATTTTCCTATTTAGCTTCTTTCTCAATGATCTGTCCATTGGTTAGAGTGGGGTACTGAAGTCTCCCACTATTAATGTGTTGGGATCAATGTTTGATTTAAACTTTAATAATGTTTCTTTTATAAATGCAGGTGCCCTTGTATTTGGGACATAGATGTTCAGGATTGTAGTGTCCTCCTGGTGGATTTTTCCTTTGATGAGAATGAAGTGTCCTTCTCCATCTCTTTTGATTAATTTTGTTTGAAAGTCTATTTTATTAGATATTAGGATAGCTACTCCAGCCTGCATCTGAGGTCTGTTTTCTTGGAAAACCTTTTCCAGCCCTATACTCTGAAGTAGTGTCTATCTTTGTTGCTGAGGTGTGTTTTTTGAATGCAGCAGAATGTTGGACCCTGTTTCTGCAACCATTCTGTTTGCCTGTCTTTTTATTGGAGAGTTGAGTCCATTGATATTGATAGATATTAGTGATCAATGATTGTTAGTTCCTTTTATTGCGTTGTTAGTGTGTTTGGGTACTTGTTTCCTTTTAGTTTTGCTTTTATGCAATTATTTATATCCTATGTTTTCTTGTGTGTTGACTTCGCTGGCTTGGAGTTTTCCTTTTAGTATCTTCTGTAAGGCTGGATTGGTGCATAAATATTGTTTAAATTTGGTCGTGTCATGGAATATTTTGTTTTTACCATGTATAGTGATGGAAAGTTTTGCTGGGTAGAGTAGTTTAGTTTGGCATCTGTGGTACATTAATGTCTATATGACATCTGTCCAGGCCCTCTGGCTTTCATAGTCTGTGTTGAGAAGTCAGGTGTGATTCTGATAGGTCCACCTATATATGTTACTTGTGCTTTTCCCCTTTCTCCTTTTAATATTTTTTCTTTGTTCTATGGATTTAGTGTTTTGATTATGTGGAGGGGGAAATTTTTTTTGGTCTGGTTTATTTGGTGTTCTGTAAGCCTCTTATACGTTTAAAGGCATCTTGTCCTTTAGGTTGGGGAAATCTATGCTTTTCTTGAAAATATTTTCTGCACCTTGGAGTCTGAAATCTTCTTTTACATATATTCCTATTATTTATAGGTTTCTTCTTTTTATGGTGTCCTTGATTTCTTGTATGTTTTGTGTCAGGAATTAATCCATTTTATATTTTCTTTGAGATGCATCAATTTCTTCAATTGTATCTTCAATGCCTGAGATTCTCTCCTCCATCTCTTCTATTCTGTTGGTATTGCTTACCTCTGTGATTCCTGATCTCTTCCCTAAGTTTTCCATCTCTAGGGTTTTCTCAATTTGTATTTTCTTTTCTTTTCTTTTCTTTTTTTTTTTTTTGATTTATTTATTTTTATCTCAGTCACAGGTTAGGTACATTGAATCCCAGGCGTAGCCCCCTCCCCCATTCCCTCCTACCCTCCCACTCCCTCCCTCATCTCCTTCTTCCCCGCCCCCTCCAAGTCCACCAACAGGGGAGGACCTCCATGCCTTCCATCCAACCCCAGCTTATCCTGTCTCCTCAGGGCTGGCTGCAAAGTCCTCCCCTGGGATCTAGCCAGTCTGTCACTCCCCGGCTTATATGGGGGAGGGTCAAAGAGTCAGCCATCAAGATCATGACTGAAACAGTCCCTGTTTCCCTGA
>JAQQSO010005477.1:0-12014 GCA_028658305.1 Pachyuromys duprasi
TGAGTATATACCATATGTTTCTTTCTGCTTTTGGGATACCTCACTCAGTATGATCGTTTCCAGGTCCCACCATTTGCCTGCGAATTTCATGATTTCCTCCTTTTTAATTGCTGAATAGTATTCCATTGTGTAAAAGTACCACAATTTCTGTATCCATTCCTCAACTGAGGGACATCTGGGTTGTTTCCAGGTTCTGGCTGTTACAAATAAAGCAGCCACGAACATGGTTGAGCAAATGTCCTTGTTGTGTACTTGAGCATCTTTTGGATATATGCCTAAGAGTGGTATAGCTGGGTCTTGTATTTAAAATGCTGCAAACACACAAGCCTCACTGTGATCCTTTGTGCCAGTGCTTCTATGGATCTTGCGCCGGGGAGCAGGTGCTGAGGGGTAAAGTCTGTCTCCTTGTTTCAGGTCACGGCACAGGCAGTGGGCAGCTGAGCCAGGATTGAACTGGATTGTGTATGCCAAGGCCTGGCCTCTAAGCTATGTGGGGGCACATAGGTGTTGTGGGCTCTCCTCTCTTTATCTTCATGTCTGAGAGTCCTCAGCTTGGGAATCTGCAATGAGGAGGAGTCTAGCACAGCACCGCCCTGATCGTTTTTGCTCTGGTGCTGCCAGTGTTCATTCTCTGTTTCTGAGTTCTACCACTCTTGCCATTGTCCAACCTTCTACATGATGCTGTCTGAAACAGGGTCTGACCTCTCTGAGGGCCACTGCTGGAAGTTGCCTTCCAAGGCAACTTTTCTCTTGTTTGCCAAGAGAGAATGGCCCCCAGCTCTCCTTTAACCGTGCTGGTTCAGTTTAACCATGCTGGTTCAGTCCGCATAGGACTTACAAAGTCTTCTGCCTCCTGGTGGGACTCTGGCCCTTGGTGACTTGGAGTCACCAACTATGAGTTCAGGGTGACAGTCCCCACCCATTCTTCCCTGGGGTCACCTGCCAGGTGCCCAGCTGTGCAGGCGGCACCCATAGAATTATGTTTGAGCAGAGTGGCTTGGTTCCATGGAGCTAATTCTCTTGGAAACAAGCTGACTGCTGAAGTTCAGAGCTGATAAGAAAAATGCCTCAAGGTCAGTGACACAATGTGAGGAAGGAGGGTTTTTTTTCCCCATGCATTTAGAATGTTAACAGCAGATAGATTCTGTTTTGCTTTTCCTATTTAAAGAATCCAGAGTCATCAATGTGACAGTGTGGTGTTTAATTCATAGGTTCAGATTGGGTTTGGCTAATCTGAGTAGCCTCACTCCCCTTGGCTGGGCCTGACCAAGGGGAAGGTATATGACTTCATTTGGCCAACAGGATTTAAGTGAAAAACTGCTGGAGGCTCCTGGGCAAGGTTCTCCCTAGAAAGGGGTATGCATGCAAGACCTTCTTTCTCTCCTTGCTTGACTGTTACCATGGCCAGGTGTGGTACTGGAGTGAAGACAGCTGTCTGTGACCATGATAAAATTGGTTATGGCATACAAAGAGTGACATCTTCGACCCCTTGAGCCAGATCAAAGTACCACCCCTTGGAACTTTTTGCTCTGTTGCTAGTTAGATTTGATTGTCAATGTGACACAGCCTAGAGTCACCAGAGAAGGGAGTCTCAACTGAGGGGTTGCCTAAATCAGATTGGCCTATAGGCGTGTCTGTGGAGAATTCTCTTGGTTGGTAATGGATGTATGAGAGCCCAGCCCACTGTGGGTAGCATCATACCCTAGGCAGGTATAAGAAAACTAGCTAAGTATGAGCCTGGAGGGGCCCAAAAGCAACATTCCTCCATGGTTTATGCTTCAAGCTCTTGGGTAGTCTCCTAATCTGTAGACTGAAATAAACACTTTCCTCAAAGTGTTTTATCATGGCAATGGAGATGAAACTAGAGAAGCCACCCTAATGTTTTAGGTAAAAACCTCCTCTCTGCCAATGAAACCCAGGTTCCAGGCCCTGAGCGTGGGAGCCCTTGGGCAGTTGGAAGAGCCAGGTGGATGCTTCCCTGGTACACAGCCTCTGCTTCACTCAGCACCCTCTGTTTCCCACAAAAGCCAACTCCACTGTCCTCTCTGAAGACCATGGAGGGGTGAGTAAAGGCCAGGGCATTGCCTGAGACCCTGTAAGCCCATGTCTTCCTGTCGACAGCCTTCTGTCTTCAGCGGTCTACCTTCCCTGGTCATGAGGAACTCGTTTCCCCAGACTCCTCTGCCTGCTTGTTCTATGTTTGTCCTCCTCTCTGTCTAAGTGTTCTGACTGCTAACTCATTCCTCTCTGGCAAACACCTTTTCACCATCAAACCACAATGTGCAGCCAACTGTCTCTGCAGTGAAGCTCCAGCATGCCTCTGTGCATCTCTGCTTCTGCCCACGACTAATCCCGTTGTCCGGTAGCCTGTCTTGTCATCCATCAGGTCCTTTAATCCAGGGTCCGTGCCTCATTTCTATGTGTGACCCCTGTTCCTAATTTGGGGACAGAAGGGCTGAAAGCCAGGTTAACAGTTGTCTTGGATAGTTAAATGAGACGGGAGTGGATGAGTGAGTGGATGAATAAATGTGGTGCTGGTATGGGGGCTGCTGCAGGGATATTGCTGACTGCAGAGCTGGGCTGCAGCTTGCTCATGGAAGGGCAGGTGGAGGCCTGCCCACTGGCCTCCTGCCTCCTCTAATCTCTTCTCCCTGCATCTGGGCTGCTGCAGGCCGGCCCGCCCTCCCTTCTCCTCTGCCAGCTGAGTTATCCCCTCTGCCATCTCCTTCCCCAGATGCTTGGGGGCTGGGGCGGGTCTCAGGAGGGAGACAGGTGATGGCCCCACCGCTTTGGGAAATTAATTAGCTCGGTTCTGCAAATCACTTTGAAGATTTAAAAAAAAAAAGTAGTAGTTGTGAGAGGGGAAGTAGAGAAGAAAAAAATGTTCACTCACCCTTTATTGGGAAGGTCACTACCTGAGGTTCACTTCTCTCATTGCTAGGGATTGAGCTATACCCATTCTGCCTCATATCTGTTCTCTTAAAAATGGAACTTCTAGAAGCCAGGAACTCCTGTGAACTATTCTGGAAAAGAGAATTTGTGTCCTCTGTGTTGGCCTTGTGTTAAAAATGGACTCCTCTTGTCCTGGGCTTGGGCGTCAGGTCTGCCTGAGGATCTGACTAGAAACCCTTAGCCACAGCCTGGTCATGCAGCCTGTCTCTCAGCAGAATGTGTGAGTTGGCATGGAAGAGGGTCTCTGCAGGCAAAGCTTACAGCCTTTCCTTTCTCTGTGGACAGGGTAGACAGAGTCCCTCACAGCTCAGGTGGAGACAGGCCTGCAGTCTGGGCCTGGAAACCCAGCTGCCTCTCTAGGGACCACCCAATCAGGCTGCCTGCTGCTTCAGGGCAAACTCCTGCTCAGAGCTGAAAAACAGCTGAGAGCCCTGGGTGGAGTGCATGCCAACTTCCCGAACCCTAGGAAAGTCCTTATGCTTACCACCAGGCCCCAGAGGTGCCACACGGTGGCTCACAGGCTTCTCTCCTCAGTTCCCGGGGCTTGTTCCCCTGCCCTCGCCTAAGGTAGAGACTGAAGCTGCAGAGGCTAGCTTTGGCTTACGGAGACTTAGCTGGGCTTTCTGCTTCATCCCCAGCTGGGCTGGAGGAGGGTGGCTGACTGGCACGCAGGTGAGGTTTGGCAGAGCAATGGTCTGGAAGCTTTCATAGGGCTTCAAAAGTTTGGCATAGGCACATCGGGAGGGATGATGCTTCCTTTTTGGGGACCCCACCCCCGCAGGTCTTGGCATACGTGCCAGGCAACAGGTGGGGCTCAGAACCATCTTGTTTATGGCTCCAGGTGAGCACTCATGGGCCCCCCACTGAGGGGGCAGGGGGAGGAGGCTGGGCTCCAGCCAGGGTGCCCATATCTACTGCTCCTCAGCTGCATCATCCTGGGAAACCAGAGCTCTCTTTCATTCCATCCTGGACCTTGTACTCTCCATTTGGGTCTGCTTAGGCAGATGGATTCTAAGAGCCTAGCAGGTGCCAGGCCTTGAGGGACACTGTTATGGGTCTCTCATGACCCTGTGTAAGACCCTGGAGCAAAGTGGCGAGGGGCTATGTATCCATCCCCTACAGGGAGCCTGAATGGTTGAGTGCTTAGTCCTTTGGTCCGCAGACTTGCAGCATCTGTTTGGCAGGCACAGCCTAAGCTGTCTGTACTCTCGAGGAGGCATGAAGTTGATACAGGACACTAAAACATGCTGGGGGGGGGGGTAAAGCTACCACGTGCGGAGCACTTGCTGTGTTCCAGACACTCAACAGTTAATCAGAGGATGCTCAACCACCCGAGGCAGTCTTTTATGACCAAGTTCAGTTTTAGGATGGGCCTGAGCATACATGTACAGCTGGCATGGTTCAGAGCTGCGTATATAGTACCTGGACTGGTGGGCTCTGGAGCCCTTGTTCACAACTACTGGACCATGATACCTTTCAGGGAAGACTGAGGATTCCCAGGCAGCCCAGACATGTCCTCCTGTCATAAAGGAGAGTGAGAGAGGACTGCAGATACCTCAGTGTCATTCCCAAACCACACCTCACTGCTCTCACCAGCAGTGGTTTCCCAGTACCTGAGCGCAGATGCCTGAGGCCCTGGACACCTGGCCTTGCCCCCTTTGCAGACTCTTCCTACTTCACATGGGTCTCTCTGCCAGCAAACCCAACTCCCTCCTCTGGTCACCATCCTAGTTTTAGGGAAGTCTCTTCCCTAAAGGAAGCTCCCTCAGGAAGTTCTGAGGGGTGCCAGGTTTAAAAATGGGGCACATGGAATCCCTTTTGACTTTTCCTTTTTAAAGATTTATGTGTATGGTACATATATATATATATATACACACATATGGTCTGGACAGCAAAAGGATTTTACATGGTTGTGGAGATGTTCATAAATGGGGCTGCTCATCTCATCAACCCTCCCCACCCCCACTTTCCTCCTTTCTTTTTCTTAGTAACACGGAGTTTTCAAAGTATTTTTTTAAATATATATTTCTTCAGGCAATGAGGACTCTATCTTTTCCTTTCCAGTTTCTGCGTTTATACCTTACAAGAGATCAGTAAGTTCTCCATGCATCTAGCATAAATCCCTCTTTGTAATCTGGTTCACAAGAGGCTATACCCTCCAAAGTAGCAAATCTCCTGAGCAACTGCCATCCTGGGGTAAAGAACAAGTTCTTTCCTGGCATCTTCTCAGAAGATGGGCTCTGGATACCTCACGAAGTAAGGGCTAGGAGATGCTAAGATCCCCCTGTCAGCAAATTGGAAATGCCTGCCGATAGGGCAAAGTGGCTTTGTCTGGCCCATTGGTTCCTATCCACAGCCCCAGGAGTCCTGGTGCAAACAGTAGTTCTGTACTTGTTTGCTGAATGGCTGAGAGAGAACTATGGGCACAGAGGGGAATGTCTAGCTCAAGGTCCCATATGAGAGGCCAGGCTGTGTGTTGGGTGAAGGTAGGAATTATGGGGCTCGGACTGGGGAAGGGTACTTGGGAGAGGGTTTCCTAGCTGGGTCAGAAGCCCCTCCCAGCAGCCTTTCTTGCATGGTCCGGGAAGTGGAAGCTGCCAAGTAAGATGCCTGAGGGCAGCCTATCTATAGAGCTATCCATCACCTCCAGCTATCTGAGGAATGTGGAGAGAGAGGCTCAAGCCAGAGGATGGTAAGGGAGCAGAAGGCAGCAAGCCCTGCTCCACAGTAGAGAATGCAGGACTTGGCACTGGGCTGTGACCTGTGTGTCCCTTCCTTCCTTCCCTCCCTTTGTTGCTTCCCTTCCTTCTCTGGTTGGCCTGGAGCTCCCTAGGCAGCCTAGAGTGACCTTGAACTACTATGATCTTTCTGTCTTGGCTTCTTAGGTGCTGGGATTCCAGGCATGTGCCACCATGTCCAGTTCCATTGGCTAACTTTCACTTTGAAAGGACCACTATATGCCCTGTGGTAGACAGGGCATGGCTGTGTGGACTACTGTTGTCCCTAAAGTCATAACCAAGGTGAATAGTAAAAATGAGGCTAAGAATAAAGGTCTAGAATAAAGGTCTACACAGTGATAATGTGCACTTTCCTTAAAACCCAAGCCAGGCTGGGGCCCTGCTGCCTATCAGCACCCTCTCAGAGGAAGAGGCAGAGTTTGTCCAATTTCTGCAGAGCTGACTGGCCATGTGTGTCTCTGGCCTCTTCTCTTGGCATTGGTACCTTAGCTGCTGACTCAGGCTGCTTCCTGCCTGGGTTGCTCTTCCTCTAGTTGGCTGTTTGGCTCTCTCCCTTGTCTTTAGGATCCTACTCAGAACTCACCTACTCTGGGGACCTTCCTTGACCCCTCTCATATGAGAAACACCTACTTCCCAACCTACACTGTTCTAAGATAGCCACTAGTCATGTGTGCCTCCAGAATACTTGGCAGTGGCTGCAGAGGATCCAGACCTGCTGTTAATGGGGAACAAGCATAGCTTCGAAGATCAGAACATAACAGCTCAGGGGCAGTCTGTGGAGTGAAGTCAACACAGCGTCATTTGTCCTGACAAGATACTTCATGGCTGAGCTGCTTTCATCTGTCCCGTTCTGCTTCTGTCTCACCAACCCATCACTCCTGTTGTACTGACTTTCCGTCACTGCCATATCCAGATGTGTTTATCTGCTTTTTGTCTGTCCTCCCAGAGATGCCTGCTCCCCAGAATGGGCTTGTGACTCATCAGCTCTCTGTGTTAGCTTCAGAAAACCTATCCCAGAGGGGCTTTAAGATGGCACAAAAGTTCTACATGGTCTGCAGAAATGGTATTTGGAATTCTGAATTTGGGTTATTTCCAGGTTGTCAATAGACAGCTCCGATGCTGGACAGGCAGTGGGTGCAGCTTGCAGTGGAAGGCTGGGAATTTGGTCTTCCGGCATGCTCAGCTGCTCAGCCAGGCCTGTGCTCTGCCCTTAGGACAGAGCCCCTATAAGATCCGGGAGAGCCACAGCTGTAACTCTGCCTCCACAAGAACCAACTTCATAATCAGCAGTACCCAGCAGTTTTGGGACTTGGAAGTAGATTCTAGATTCTAGAATATTTGAATATAGAGTGGGGGTAGGGGTGAGGGGCTACTGGGGTTTCATCAGAGTGGTGTGGAAGGTTCAGGTTTGGGAATCTGGGCACTAACGTTGCCTCTGCCACAGGAACCTCAATTGCTCTGTCTGTCCTGTGAGGGGCTTACTCTCTGCCAGATGTTCAGATAACTGTCCTTGTTCAGATGTCCTGGGAGCTTCGGATAGGAGACTCTGGAGACCCCTGCCAGACCCTCACCAGAGCTGGAAAACAAAGCAGACTCTGTCTTGAAGCAAGCAGTGTCATACACAGCCCAGGAAAGGCTATGCACACTTAGGTCCAAACTGGCTTGGACAGAAGTCCCTGTTCCTTCTGTAATGGCAGCCTCTAGGGGCTTTGGAGCTGAGTGGTGGTGGTGGTGGTAATTCTGGGGCTCAGGAGGCAGGCAGATCACTGAGTTTGAGGCCGGCCTGGTCTACAGAGTTCTGGAACAGCCAGGGATACACAGAGAATCCCTGTCTGAAAAAACTGAGAGAGAGAGAGAGAGAGAGAGAGAGAGAGAGAGAGAGAGAGAGAGAGAGAGAGAGAGAGAGAGAGAGAGAGAGAGAGAGAGAAGAGCTTTGGACCCCAGAGACATGAGGAGAATGGCAAGGGAAAGGGTTGAGGAACAGTTGCTGTGGGATCCAGAGGAAGGCTGGCTATGCAGGTTGTCAAAGACCAATTTCTAGAGAAAGGACTTCAAAATGGCCAGTTGCCTTTAAGGAAGGGCAAGTTTGTGGGAGAGAGTTGGCACAAGCACAGAAGAGTACAAAGAGTCTGAGAAGGCTCTAGACTTGTCACACTGGTGCATGGGCAGTGGTGGCAGCTGACACAAGCCTTGTTGGGCATTTGCTATGTTCAGAAGGACTTGGCATGCTCTGTCTAGGGTAGAGAAGGGGAAGGGTCATTGCTGGAGATCTGTTCATAAGGGACCAACTATCTAGCATGTTTTGAGGCATACAGAATACAAATGTCTCTACTGACAGGGAACAGCTAGCCACAACTTACCTGGGTGCCCTGAGAGTGGCTAGCCTGTTGCAGTTGACAAGAGACTCAACATGAAGATAGCCATTCCTCCCACCCTGCTTTAGGGAGTCTCGGCTTGTGTGGATGCTGAAGGTGGCTTCCTGTGACCTCCTTGACCACCCTGGGCCTCACTGCCCTCAGGGACTCAGTAAAGAATCCCCATTGCCTTGGAAGAGACACCATAAACTAAGCCACAATCTCATCCTGGCCTGGTAGTCTCCTCTGTTGATCCCTGTGCCTGTCCTTCACATCAGGAAATGCAGAGGGGGACAAAGGCCTTCCCTGAAGGACGGAAGGGAGCAGTGTCCTTGGGCCATCTCTGGGCATTCAGCCTCAGTGATCTGCTCCAGGAAGAAGTTTGAATCACTTAGAGTTTTCTTCTAAGGGCCAGGAAGACTGCTCAGAAGATGATGCCTGAGTGCCCAGCTGACCTTGGCTTGTTAGATGTGTGTCCTTCTGTCTTAGGAGCAGGGTCTGAGTGTAGGCCAATCAGGGAGGCAGATAGGTGGGCAGGCCTGGCCTATTATGCATCTCAGGGGGCAGCTAACCTGGAATGATTCCCCCCTTCTGTCTCTCTCTGTCTCTTTTTCCATCTGTCTGTCTGTCTCTCCCCATCTCTCAGGACTGGGGCAGCCAGTAAGCCAGGGGCCATTAGCACCTGCATGTAATTAGTGATCACTTCCTGGGAGTTATTTTTATCTTAGTCTTTTATTGGGTTCCAAATAAATTGAGCCAGACCAGGAAGGCCTGGAAAGTGGGTAGCAGGGGCTCTGGCTCTCACTGCTACCCTATCAGGGCACCTGGCTCCAGAGTTTTCCCAATCCAGCTGCTCAGCGGGTCTCACAGCCCCCCTGGAAGGTTGGTAACCATGTCTAAGGCAATGGCAACCTGGCTGTTCCCAGGAGGGGAGGGTGAGAGAGAGTTGTAAAGTGCTCAAGGCCTTGACCAGGCAGCCAGGTGTTCTGTGAGTGAAGTTTAGCAGGGCAGAGCAGGCATTAAGTGGGTCTTGGAGGAGGTTTGCTCAGCCTCTGGGAAGTGTGTTCTGGAAGGGGTCAGTCTGCTGGTACAGTGTGTGAGGTGCCAGATTATGAAATCTGTCTGCACAAGCAGGTATTAGAGGAGGTGAAAGAGGTTGCTGCTGGGGCAAAGAGGTTGACTAAAGGACTATGTGTCCCACAGGGGCTTAGGAGCGCAGTAAGGTGCTGAGTCAGCAGGGATAGAGTGGGCAGCTGTGTGCCTGCAGGGCTGCAGGGTGTGGGCTGTCCATGCATGACTGAGTGTGAGAACATGTGTATCTGGTGTAAGCTGGGAGTATATGAGCATGTGTAACACGTGGGTGAAATGTTGATGGCTGTGTGATTCTGTGGATTTTACAAGAGGCTGGGCAGGTAGCTTAGTGAGTTAAGGGCAAAACTGAGCGCCTAACAAGGGCAGGTCGGGAGCCTAACTTGAGCCAGTCCATGAACCAGAACCCCTTGAGCGGAGAGGACAACACCCGTTAAGAAAAAAAAAATCTTGTTACACATCACACAGACACCCATTCTCCCTGACTTCTGATTTCCTGTTCAGGATGGTGTGAAAAGCACTCAAAATCAGTAGAGGCCATTCTTTAATGTGACTTTGTTCTTGTGGTCACTCTGTTGCTTTCAGGATGTACTTCATGCATTGTAAGAGACACTCAACAGCTGGCAATATCTATGCTTTCTGTTAGACACATCTGAGCTGGCCTGGGCTATAAACCTCAAGGCCCACCCCTCTCAGAGACCCAGTTTTCCAGCGTGTCCCCAGTGGTCATCCACTCTCTCAAGCAGCTCCACCAGCCCAGACCCCGTGAGGCATCTCCCACCCAAACCGTAATGTTCTGCCCTGGGCCCCATAGGCTTGTGTTCATCCCGGTGCAAAATTCATTTAGTCTAACTTCAAAAGTCCCTGAACTTTATATTATTCCAGCACTACTGAAAAGCCCAAAGTCTCTTGAGACTCAAGGCACTCCCATCTCTTATCTGCGAGCCCTCCTAGACTTTGTTTCCAAGTTACATACTTCTGATACACAATGGACCGAGGACACATTTCAATTTCAATAGGGAGGAGTGAGGGCACAAAGAGGAAAGATCAGATCATGGCAGGGCTGAAACCCAGCAGGGATGATACCAAACCCTGCAGTTCTATGTCTAACATCTGTGCTCTGGTGGACTTAGATAGTTTTCTCCTACAGCCGTTTTAACATGTGACTTCTCTCTCTTTGCAAATGTTCCTGGAAAATCCAATGTCCTGAGGCCTGGACTGTAGCTTAGGCCTTACCTTCACAACCTTACTGATAGAGCCTGCCAGGGCTCCATGTAAGGAACCTAGCCCTAGTGCATGTCACCTGGCCTCAGCAGTTTTCTGAAACCCTAGTGTCAGCCTCAATGGCCCAATTAACACTTGTGTCCTGAAAAACCAGCACCTACTGCATGACTCTTCTACTACCAGCTCCAACTGTAGTCTGTCCCTCTTGAACCATAGCACATGGGCTTTGTGTGCCTTCATAGCTGAGCCTAGGGAAATACTTTGCTAGAGTCCATGCTTGAACAGGGTGCACCAGAGCCTTTTCACACTCAGGTAACCGCCTTTCAGGTGAATTTGCCTAGTTACAGTCTGGAGCCCCTGGGGGGTGCAGGTCTTTCTCTCCAGGCACATTTCCTGTCCCAGTGTTTCTGCAGAATGGGGCTCATGTCTGTCAGGAGAACTTCCTGTGTTTGCTTGTGCGCCACGCTAAATCCGCTCATGTTTCTCCTGTGTGCCTCCTAGAGAAGGCTGGTCACTGGGGAACAGAACTGGCAGCCTTGGCTCTGGCTCAGTTGCTGTAAAAGTGTTCTGCCCACGGCGGGGCCACACTGTCACGCCTTTCCGCGCTATGGTGGGCTGTATCCCTTTAAACCATGAGCCCGTATAAAATCCTTTCTTCCTAAAGCTGCTTCTGTCAGCCATAAAGATGGAGAACAGCACTTTATTGGGAACTAGGCAAAGGCCATCTGAATTACATCCCGCCCAAACATCTGCCTGTGCTCCACCATGCCTAAAACTTGCTGGAGTAAAAAAGTGAAGGAAATGTCGAGACACAGCATCAGGCTGTGACTTGGTTAGTGCCCATCTCTCCTAACCAGCCTTACAGTGAGAAAGTGCACCATCAGGTGGACCACAAAGTCTTGAAAAACCTGTAACCCCAGCTGGACATCCAAGCATATAGACCTACAGGCCGTCGCATATCCAAATAACATCACATGGCTGACTGCAGAAGGGGCTGCGGGATTGAGGCTGCATTTTTTCACAGGGGAATCCTTGTATGCAGACAGTTCTCTGTCTAGTGATGGTTCAACTTATCGTTCTCCCCACTTTACAACTGTGCAGAAATCAGTACACATTCCATAGACATTGGACCTCTAATTTAGACTATTTTTCCCCAGCCTGGCAATGTTCTGTATGCCATTCTTCTGAGCACTGGGAAGAGAAGCAGGTGTCAGTCAAATGGTTATCTGGGAACTGCTGCTGAGCTGTGAGGTGTGTGTGTGTGGGGGGGGTGGCGGGTTGCATGTATTTAATGTGCCTCCACCTTAGGGTATTTTAAAGTTGCAGGGTGTAGGGGAGAGTGTTGGCTCTGTGCTCATTTTCAGTAGAGAAGCAGTTGTACATTAATCCATTATCTTTTATCCCCCTTTTGTTTCCAGCCTACTATCTGGCAGTAGATTCGAAAACCTTGCTATTCATACTGTGGACACTCAGGGGGTATGTGACACAGAGGAGATGAGCTGCCATGGGACACGTCTCGTTCCCAGAGGGGAATGTGCTTGGCGTGCCCTCAGTGGAGAGGAGAAATCACACTAGATTGGGAGCAGTGTTGTGTCCTGTCTATTCAGAAGTATGGCTAGAGCAGGTGGTTAGGATGGGACTGGGCAAAATACACCTG
>JAQQSO010005478.1:0-12013 GCA_028658305.1 Pachyuromys duprasi
GTTGTTGTGTTGGTTTTTAGGTTTCTCTTTTGGCAGAGTACCTTTCTGAATCAAAGACACTAAAACAGGGGAGTGAAGGCTCCAGTTAGGCTCCAGCTTGACTTCTCCATGCTCAATGAGTTGTGTGGGTGTTGTCTTCAGACATGAGGCCTTGCTTAATTTGTGGTGAGTAATTTAATGTCTTAGCAACAGCTTGGGTTGTTTGGGCATTTTCATGAGGCCTTTTCAGCTAACAACTCAGTTGACTGAAACCTAGTCCTGGTGCTAGAAGCTTGGTTCAATGACAAAAGATGACCTATGGGGTTCTGTCTCCCTCATAATTTTGAGACTACGTTAGGATCACCTTCACATGTTTTAAGAAGTTTCCAATGCATGAGGTATCCTCACCATCCCTCAAATGCCCTTCAATTCTAGCTGTCTCTTCCCCTCATTTCTTCCCTCATTCCCATCTCTGCTTCCTCTTCCCTCCTGGTACTCCTATTCTTGTCTGCCACCAACACAACTCTGGTTGCAGTTCATATATAGTATATTCTATTTCCCCTTAACTACAGAGATCCATGTGCCCCACTAGTCCCTTACTCTGTAGTTAATTTCTCTAGGTCTACATATTGTAGCTTGGCTATGATATAATTAATGGCTTATATCCAGAAATAAGCAAATCTTTTTAAATAGAACTAGATCGTTTTTAGTTCCATCCATTTGCATTTAAATTTCACTGTCATTTTTAATGTAGCTTTTTTATTATTACCATTTCTTACAATTTATTCAATTTGTATCCCTGCTGTGGCCCCCTCCCTCCTTTCCTCCCAATACTACCCTCCCCTCTCCCCTCCCCCTATGCGCCTCCCTTAGTCACTGATAGGGGAGGTCCTCCTCCTAGGCATATATCCAAAAAAATGCTCAAGTATAAAACAAGGACATTTGCTTAACCATGTTCATAACAACTCTATTCATAATAGCCAGAAGCTGGAAACAACCCAGATGTCCCTCAATGGAGGAATGGATACAGAAATTGTGGTACACTTACACAGTGGAATACTGTTCAGCAATTAAAAGCAAGGAAATCATGAAACTTGTAGGCAAATGGGGGAACTACAAAAGATCTTGAGTGAGGTATCCCAGAAACAGAAAGACACTCATGGCATATACTCACTTATAAGTAACTATTAGAAATATAATATAGGATAAACATACTAAAATCTATACTCCTAAAGAAGCTAAACAACAAGTAAGACCTAGGGAAAATGCTCAATCCTCATTCAGAAGGACAAACATGATAGACATTGGAAGCAGGAGAAGACGGGGAGCAGGACAGGAACCTAAGACAGACAGCCTCTGAATGACTCTACTGATGGAGGTATCAAAGCAGAGGATGAGACCCATTGCCAAACTTTGTGCAGAGTGCAGGGAATCTTATGAAAGAAGGGGGAGATAGAAAGACCTAGAGGGGGAAGGAGCTCCAAAAGGAGGCCAACAGAGACAAAAACAAAAAACCAAAACCAAACAAAAAAACCCAACTGAGCCCTGCAATGAATGATATACCAACCAAGGACAATGCATAAAGAGAACCTAAAACCCTGGCTCACATGTAGCCCATAGACTCAGTCTCCAAGTGTAGTCCCTAGTAAGGGGAGCAGAAGCTTTCTCTGGCATGAACTCAGTGTCAGGCTCTGTGATCACCACCTCCTTGGGGTGCAGCCTTGCTAGGTCACAGAGAAAGACAATGCAAACAGTCCTGATGAGACCATGTAGGCTAGGGACATGTTGTCATATTTTAAGAGCTGAGTAATATCCAATGTGTAAATGTACCACATTTCATTTATCCATTCTTCTGTTGAGAGACATCTAGGTTATTCCAATTTCTGGCTCTTATGATTAAAGAATGAACATGGCTGAACAAGTGTCCCTGTGCTAGGATGAAGCATCCTTTGGGTATAGATGGATCTTGAGGTATATTGGTTTCCATATTTCTGGGAAATCATTATAGCAATTTCCATAGTGGCTATACAAGTTTATACTCCAAGCATTAATGGAAGAATGTTCCCCTTGCTCCACGTTCTCATTCTCATGAGCTGCCCCTTCTATTATTCATCTTAGCTATTCTGATGTATAGGATGGACTGTCAAATTTTGATTTGCATTTCCTGATGGCAAAGGATGTTGAACATTGCTTTAAGTGTTACTCGGGCGTTTGAGCTTCTTTTGTTGAGAATTCTGTTTACATCTGTACCCCATTAAAATTAATTAATTAGTTAATTTTTTACGACTTATTCACTTTGTATTCCCACTGCAACCTTCTCCCTCCTCTCTTCCCATTAGCACCCACCCTCCCTCTTCTCTCCCTATTCCCTTTCCCTCATTCCCTGAGAAGGGAGCACCTCCTCCCTTTAATCTGACCCTAGCCTAACAGGTCTCATCAGGACCAGCTGCACCATCTTCCTCTGTGGCCTGGCAAGGCTACAGCCTCCAGGGGAAGGCGCTCAAAGAGCCAGCCACTGAGTTCATGTCACAGACAGCCCTTGTACTGTCCCTTACTAGGGAACCCATTTGGAAACTGAGCAGCCTATGGGCTTCCTCTGAACAGGAGTCTAGCTCCTTTCCAGGCAAAGTCCTTGGTTAGAGTATAGGTCTCTGCAGGAACCCCTGTGCCCAGGGTTTTGGGTTCTGTTGCTCTCCTTGTAGAGTTCCTGTCCTGTCCAGGTGTTTCTATCTCTCACTTTTTATTTAGTAAAGAGTTGTTCATTTTCCATAAGTTTGTTAGCTTTCTGCTTTTTCTGTCATTGTTGACATTCAGTTTTAATCTGTTGTGATTTGATAAAATGCAAGGAGTTATTTCAGTTTTCTTCTGTCTGTTGAGAATTGTTTTGTGTCTGAGTGCATGATCAATTTTAGAGAACGTCCATGAGGTGTAGAGAGAAAAAAAGTATATTCTTTTGTGTTTGGGTGAATGTTCTGTAAATATCTATTAGGTCCATTTGGTTTATAATATCTGTTAGTTCTAGCATTTCTCTGTTTAGTTTTTGTCTACATGTCCTATCTAATGGAGAGAGTGGCATATTGAAGTCTCCTATTATCAGTGGTGAGGGTCAATGTGTCATTGAAGTTGTAATAGTGTTTACTTTACAACTATGAGTTCCCTTGTGCTTGGGACATAGATGTTAAAAATTGAAATGTGATTTTGGTGGATGTTTTGTTTGATGTGTATGTAGTGTCCTTTCCTATCTCTTCTGTTTAGTTTTGGTTTGATGTATATTCTGTTAGACATTAAAATGACTACATCAGGATGTTTCTTAGGTCCATTTGCTTGAAGTATCTTTTCCCAAACCATTATCCTGAAGTGATGTCTATCCTTTATGTTACACTGTATTTCGTGGATCCAGCAAAAGCATGGATACTATTTTCACATTCGTTCTGTTATATTGTATCTTTTTAATGGGGAATTTAGACCATTGATATTGGGACATATCAATGACCAAATGATGGTTGATTTCTATTTTTTGTTGTTGTTGGAAGTGGTTGTCATGGTGATGATAGTGATGGCTACCTAGGGACTCATTTTCTCCAGGGAGGCTCCACCACACCAAAAGTTCCCCAATCTTTCAAACTCTACCACCAGCTAGGAACATAGTGTTCAAACACATGAACCTCAAGGGGCCATTGCACACTGATACCATAGCAACAGCTTTGATTCTTTAATATGTATGTCTATTTTTCTTATCACAAGAAAAACACAAAGACAAAAACATTGCAACCACTTCTACAGGGAATTAGAAAGACACATGAGCTGCTACAGTATCACTTTCCAAACTTAGGACTCTCATTTCTTAGCTGACAATGTTCTCAGCACTGGTAAGATTGCCTTTATTTTTCTTATTCTGAACTTCATAATTACAGCTGTCCCTCATTCTTTGGTTGGTCACTAACTTGAAAACTAGTTCTGTCATTGTGCATGACTCTTGGCATGATGTGCAATTCTATTTTCAGTGTTCTCCTCTAGGAAGTTAAGCTCCTTAGCACAGTTCTGTTGAACCCCGTGGACCACTCACAGGTAAACCTGAAAGGACAGTTCAGGTTTCTAGTTTTGAAGCTACAGACCTAAATGATAAAGTCTGAAAGATCATGCCTCTTTGGGGAAAATATGCAATTGTAGGGTAACCTCTGTTGTTTCCCGTGGTAGTGCTGACAGGATGTGTGACTCAGATCCCCATGGCTAAGCAAATAACCTTTCATTAAATCTAAAGTGAGTAGTTCCATGCAATCAAGGGCTGTGACGAGTTTATTTCCTCTGGTCTTTGTGTTCTTTTATGGTACATTTGTGGCCAGTTTTATTGTTCCAAACATCTTCATGAGACATTATTTTAAACAAATTGATTGTAATATGGTTATTTAAGTGATCCAACCATTTACATCTACTTTACAATTTTACTCAAGGAATAGTATTTTAGAAAGGTAAATAGAGAAGATTGTGGCAAAATGTGCAGCAATAATTTATTTTGCAAAACAAAAAGCACATAACTGCTCTCTAATTACTAGCCTTTGAGGCATTTGCAGCTAAATTAACACCATCATTAGCTGTTAAGTGTGTTTGCTTTGATTAGTTCCTGTTTTTATGAGATTTTAGGCAGAAGTAATTTGGTGGTATTGTTATTAATGAATTTAATGTTAAGTGGGGAAAAGTTTTCTTATCTGACAGGCTGTCTTCCTCTCTGGAATTATCAGTTAGAATTTTATCTTAGAAAGGATCATTCGTACTAGACTTGAAGATATTAACAATAACTAATTATACTGAAAAGAAAAACAGTATCTTCAGAGGTATTCTAGTGGACAAAGTCAAAGAAGATAAAAGAAATACTAGCATTTTTTTGTAACTTAGCTTAGCATAGTTTTGAAGTGGAAAATCAGACTTAGGATACTGTCTTGCTCAAAGCCACGTGTTAACACTCAGTAATTTGGACTAGTAGCCCAGCCAACCCACACTCAATGTTCTTCATCTGCATATTGAACCTATAGACACTGAGAGAACCCCAAGCAATATATCAAATTAGAAGCCAACCAGGTACTACTGGATAAAAGGTTAAATTCAGAAGATAGATTTATTATATGAATATAGCTGGGAACCAAAAAGAAAGAATGAAGCCAAAGGTCCTGCAGAGCAGGAGAATGTCCCAGAAATTGGATCAAAATGAGACACTACTCTAGGGATTCCCGTGTAGGTTACCCACAAATCTAATTGGTCCCACTTGTGATGTGTCCTGGTGCCCTTTTGTTTTGGTCACATGCTTAGACATAATGTCCAGTAAGTGGGGTTCATTTACATTGTATACAAACTGAATAAATTAGAGCCCATTTCTGGCATATCCGCCACAGGACAGAAACAAAGACACTTACTGCTAAAGACAAGAATCAAAGTTCTTATTCCTAAACTGCCCAGCAAGATTTATCTCCCATTTTCATAACTGTCTATATGGACTGTGCTCAACAGCTGGTATTAGCTAGCAAGAAAGATATATACCACTATCGGATAAGCACACTACAGGAACATAGAAACTGAGTGACATGGTTGCAGACCCAGAGACAGGCAACTCTGTTTTAGAGAGACCAGGAATTGGCATCAGCTGTTAGGATGGAAGTAGGAAAATAATTTGGGAGCCAGAAACTTGGAGAGGCATTCTATCTGCCAAACCATCTAGAAAGGAAGAGAAAAAGAAATTAAAGTGTACTGATAAACTTCCTTCAATCTTGCCTAAGGGAGAGATAACCGAACAAACAACAGGATGCAGCAACAATGCCGTCCACTTTGGCCAGAGCCATCGCAGACAGTTCTGTGTGGAAAGAAAGACAAGCAAGCAAAGTTGTAACTGGTGGAACATTCAAGCAAGGATTGGATGATGCCTCACCCTGGAAGATTCTGGGAGAAGGTACACGTCTACGTGGAAATCGCTCTTACAGGAAACCCAAACTAACTCCATTGGTTTGGAGGACTGAGGAGGGCAGCTCTCCCCTCTCAGCAACAACAGCTGCAAAAGACAATCATTGGGAGGGAAGATCTGCATCCTCCTAAATAGAGATGCTGTCGTCTGCATTTACAGTATCTTAAATGATGCTTTATATCTTATTTTTACTTTACTTCTTGTACTTGAATTATGTAGTTACTTTGTTTTTGGTTGTGTCTCACTGACTGTCTTTTCCCCCTGTACTCTGAGTTTCCTCCTATTTCTTATATCTCTAATTGATGAACTTCTTCCAGTTCATTCTTTACTTTCCCTTCCTCCTTTTCTATTTCCTCCTTGTTTCATTACTTCATTACTAACACATTTGACTCTAAAAGACGTATAAGGCATACTTCTCAGTCACTTCCATTATTTGGATATCTCTGAAACATATCAGTGAAAAATGTAAAGCTGAGAAGAGCCTGAGTATTCTTCTCCAGTTAATACCTGAACAGCTGACATATCTGTGCATTTGGTTATTACAATGGGTTTTGTTCTTATGTTGTAGTGGAGAACATAAACACAAGTGAGAAAATTCACCAAAAAGATTCTCATAATTTTCTTTTAAATGGGGATAAAGGAAAAAAAAATTGGCAGAACACATCTATCAAAAATAGATACAAAATACAACCAAGGATCACAAAACACTTACAGAAAATAATATATTACACTCAAAAGTCTTTACTAAGGAATACAAGCCCAAATAAAATGGCTTAGCTTGCTGGAGAAAGACGCCAGAGTCTCACCAGCAAAAAGAGTGATGGCCACACAGTAGACTGGAAAAAGAATGAAGTAAGGAACTCATGCGGGACCTGAGATGGAAGGCCAACTAAACAATGTTGTGGTCAAAATATAGATGGAGTAGATGAGATAAACAATAAAATAATAGAGAATGTATTCAATGGAATAATACAAGAAAAGTCCACGAATTTCAAGAAATAGATATTCAAGCATGGGGAGCGTTTAGAACTCCAAATAGATTTGACCAGTGAAGACTCTCTTTATCACATTTCCTAACCAAGATGCTAAACATACAAAGAAATAATAGTAAAACGTGTAAGAGAAAAATCCTAACTCATATAAAAGGCAAAAACATACTGATAACATAAGATCTCTCATCAGCAACCATAAAAGGCAGAAACACCTGTAATTATATATTTCAAACCCAGAAAGTAAATAACAAGCAACAAATATTGTTATACCCAACAATGCTATATGTTAAATCTGAAAGATAGGACAATTAATTGAGAATACAGCAGTTCATGCAACACTGCAGAAGATACTCAAAGGAACACTATATACAAACAAGAAAGAAAGATAGTCTTCATCACAAGAATATAAGAACAAGCAATGGTAAGTTATGCCAACAGCAGCTGAAAATTAGAGAGGTGGGAAGGATTTATAATGTCTAGCATATCAAACCAGCAAATCCTACTACTAGCAGAGAAGAAATTTAAGAAATCCAATAACCTATCGAATTGGAAAAACCACAAACACAAAGGCAGGAATTTATGAACTCCTCTCAACAATATTAAATGTAAAAGATTCCAATCTACCATTAAGGAAATTCAGGTTGCCTGACATGACTGAAAAAAAAACTATACTTAACTATGTACTTTTTGCAAGAAACACTCAATTTTGGGAAAAATCTCCAGGGTTACAGAAAGGGAAGCATATTCCTACATGAGCAGAAGCTAAAAGCATACCAGCATGGCTACCAGAGAGCTGATACAGTAGTCAAATTAGTTAGAAGAGATAAAGGAGACAACTAGATATTAAGTATAAGTAACAGTTAGCACTACTTAATATAATACTAAAATATATTAAATTAAATTTAATATTTAATATTAATATTTATTAATAAATAAAATTAATTATAGTATTAAATAATACTACTCATCAGGAAGTCATAAAGGCTAAAATAATAGATGCACTGTTCCACAAAACAAAATTAGTGGACATAAAAGTCCAGGAATACTCTGATACATTGACTGTTGGTGATTTCACTTGTATTTCTAAATATGTCATCTGAACTAGAAAGAAACAACTGTAGATTGCATGGACTTACTAGAAATCAACAGGATGTTCCATCCAAAAGACCCCGAATACATATTCTTCTAATCAGCCTATGGAATTTTCCAACAAAAAATATAATCTTAGAGGTCACGAATTAAGTCTTACTAAATGTAGAAATAAAAAAAATAAGAGTAACTTATATTTTATCAAATTGTACTAAACTGAAACTGCAAGTCAAAGCAAGAAAGACTGAACAAATAAACAGAAAGCTTTACACACTACCAGTAGGAACATATGCAGATGTGCCTGCTGTGTGAGTTGGTGTGAAGGTTCCTCAAAATACAAACTAACAAACAAAAAGCCCCCTGAAGGAATGGCTCAGTAGGAAATGTTTTTGCCGTGCTCTCATCAAGGATACAGTTCCTACTTCCCAAACTCACAGAAAACAAAATGCTGCTGTAGCAGAAACCGTGGCACACAAAATACCCTGCCTCGAACAGGATGGAAGATGAAGACTGACACCTGAGACTGTCCTGTGACTTCCACAAGTATTTGATGGCTCATTGTGCCTACGCTTGCACACATGAATACTCACACACATGAGCATGCACATACACATGTGAACACAAACATGCACACAAGTGCCATAACAAAACTAATTACATTGCATGCTAATTTAAAATAATTAGAAATAGGCAAGTATGTTTTAAAACTAGAACCGGAGCTAACATATGACCCAGCTGTACAGTCTCATGCACATGTCTGAAGGAGTCTTTGCCGTTTCTGTGCATACTCATTTGTATTGCTGTACTATACAAGGTAGCCAAGAAAGGGATCCTGTCTAGATATCCACCAACAGATGACTGCATAAAGAAAATGTGGCACATATGTATAAATAAAAATAGAATAACTGAATTTTCAGGGAAACTAATAAAACTGGGAGTCATTAAGTCAACCAAAATAAACAAGACTCAGAAGGACAAATTTCACATTTTCTCTCATATGAAGAGCCTAGATTTTAATTACCATGTATGTGTGTATAGATCATGAAAGCAGAAGGGAGCATTACAAGGGACAGAGGAATTTTAAGCAGGGGTAGGAGGGATAAAATGAGAGCATGATGAAGTGCATGAGGCCTGAGAAGAGGATAGGGGTTGTCTGAGAAGGAGCCAGAAAGAAAGGATTAAAAATGCATGCAAATGCAAAATGAAGCCCACTGTCTTGTATAACTGTAAAAATACGAGAAAAGTATAAAAACAGAGGGGAAGCTACAGATCTTGTTTCTAAGAGGAATTTAAAGAATGAAATAAAATATTAGGTTTCATGTAGCACAGTGTTGGGTACATGCTCATTAAGAGGTAACTCTGTGTTCCTTTCCTTTTCAAGTGAGTTCACATATGAAATATATTTGACGACTAATTCCAGGCATCTACTCAGAGATAAACTAAGACAGTGACACAATGATGTTATTACTGCACTTATATTTTGGAAAGAGAAAGAATGTATAAGAGCTTTTCAGACAAAGTGATAGAAAAACGTGTGGTATCAATCATATGTATCAACAGAAATATAGTTCTTTCTATTTATAATGTCTGAGAGTACTGGAAAATGTGCAAGCCCTATTTTCTTTATACGTCACCAAAGTTCCATAATTAAAATGAAGTTACTGCATGGCTCCAGACAATGAAAGCTTCATGTAAATAGTTGAGATAGAGGGAAAGATGGAAGGAAGAGAGAGTCAAGTGTTTATTTCACTCCAACAACGTCTAAGTCAGGTGTCACGCTGTGAGGATGCAGTGTCCGCGGCTCCTCCAAAACATTCTAGATTTGTCAATATTAATCTTCCAAATATTGGTACTGGCACTATATTAGATATTTATAGTTTATCATAAACATCTACTGCATGAAAATATAAATGTCTACCACTGCTATGGCATGGGAAATTACACGGGTATTTTTGTGTACATGATGCATGGAGTTCTGGACTTGTTATATTTTCTTTTCATTTGGAATCACCCAATCTCCTTTCAGACTATATCATGCTTACTAATGGAATAAAGATAATAATACCCACTTCTGACAGTTTGTGTCAGAAGAAAATATAGAATTCTTTGTGTGATCATTAGTTTTGTTATTTTTGAGTCACATGTTCACAAAATGGCCAAGAGAGGATTATAAGCAAAATAGGACCTTTGTGTTTCATTTGTGAGTATGATTGTTCTGCTTCAAGTGTGGATCCCAGTTCGTGAAAAGTTCTTGATGATTTCACTGCACTGCCACTTTTCCCCTAAACAGGTCAGGGAAAATGGTAGCGAGGCACCATGACCCTATTGGGATCTTTTCTGACATGGTAGCCCTTTCACATGTTGAGAAACACCTATCTAATATACGATCTCTTACAATTCCCTTACTTAGAAGTGCACAAGAGTTTAAAGAATTGTAGTGACACATAGACATTTGAATATGAAAAGTGGTGTTTATGAAAACTGCATTACTGGAGGGTCAGACTCATAGAATTGATTTGTATACTGTATACAGGCACAGTGTGTACAGGATGTGCTCATATGTATACAAGTCACAGCTGAATAAAATATTTGAGGTACAAACAAATGTCTAATACAAACAGAGGATTTAGATGAAAGAACAGCAAATCTACACTATCAGTTTGTTCCAATATTGCTCAATAATAATGGATTCTAAGAAGTTTTAAATGTATGGGAGAAAACCTACATATTGCTGACATTATCCACCATTGTTGAGTAAATGTTTGTTGGTAATAACCACCCCCTCAGAGCAGTAGGACCAGCCTAGCAATATTTACATAGATTCATTAGTATATTTCTAAGTTTTATTTTAGAGCTTACAATTAAAACGTGATTTCACAAAAAGCCAATGCGCAGTGGCTCACAGCAGACTACTAAGCAAGAGGCAGCAACAGGAATCCCACCACCTCAGAGAAGATGGATTCTCTGCTTTTTGACAAAAGGGGTTCAAGCAGGCCACGCACACATCCACCAATGCCCCACTTGACCCCACGACAACCTTAGGAACTCACTGAAGCCTTACTTCGTGAAACAACAGCCTCTAAATTCCAAGCTAGTTTAAAGAATATTGAGTTTCTCTCTTACACAGACTATTCTACTTACCTTCAAAACTACCTTCAGTTGAAATGGCTTTCACTGACTGTCTCTGGTCACATTGTGTCTGAGCATGCCTGATGGTGCCCACTCAGGAGGCCTGAGGCTAGTTTATCTTGGGGCCAGCCTGTCTCAAAAAGAAGGAAGTAAATTATATGTATGATTTCCTGGAATCAGAAATACCTGCTCTCTGGGGCAGGGGATGTAGCTCAGTGGTAGAACACCCCTCACACAAAAGCCGAGTACAATTCTAGTAACACTGTTTTGTCTAACAGTAGAAATCAAGAATGGCATTAACTCTGTCAGGCTTACTGTTTTTCCAGCTGTCATACAAATAGTAATAATCAAAGCCTTTATTAATCCTCAAATAAGTCAAGCCTGTTTCGGTGATTGCTCTTATGTAAGTCACACAAGTAAGGAATGAATGGAGTGGGATGTGTTCTGTTAATGTGTTTTTTAGTAATAAAGTAGAATTGCAATTATTACAGTGAAAATTATTTTTTTAGTGGAAATTTGTCAAAATAAAATTTTTTTAATTTATTTATTTTTATATCAATCGCAGGTTAGGTACTTTGAATCCCAGGCGTAGCCCCCTCCCCCATTCCCTCCTACCCTCCCACTCCCTCCCTCATCTCCTTCTTCCCCGCCCCCTCCAAGTCCACCAACAGAGGTGGACCTCCTTCCCTTCCATCCAACCCCAGCTTATCCTGTCTCCTCAGGGCTGGCTGCAAAGTCCTCCCCTGGGATCTAGCCAGTCTGTCACTCCCCAGCTTGTATGGGGGAGGGTCAAAGAGTCAGCCATCAAGATCATGACTGAAACAGTCCCTGTTTCCCTGAATAGGGTCTTCAGCCCTACACCAAGTTATCATGG
>JAQQSO010005479.1:0-12012 GCA_028658305.1 Pachyuromys duprasi
GCAGTTAATTTCTTCTCCATTTCTTTGAGGGCCTTGTTCATTTCCTCTTTTTGTCTCTCCTCTTGTTCCTCCAATATCTGCATAATCAAAGCTTTAATATAATTTTCCTGTGTCTCCACTGAATTAAAAACTCCACTGCTTTTGGGTGTTTCCGGTGGGGCCATGGTGTCCTGATTTTTGTTGGGTGAGTTCTTTCGCCGATTTCTGAGCATTTGTTTATATATAATCAGGGAGCTGTTTGTGCTTTAAGGCTGTACTTCAGTCTGAATCTGTCAATCTCTTGTGTCAGGAGTATTCTTCAAGAAGATCAGGGATTTCTGGTGGTTTGTTGGTGTGTGTTGAGTCTCGGTTGAACTCTGTTGTGGGCTCTGTGTGTCCTGCTTCGTGCTCTGTGCTAGAAGCTGTGAGCACTGCAGGCTAGTCACCCCTCTGGTCTGGGGTCTTTACTCTTCACTCTGTGCTAGAGTCTGAGTGTCCAGGTTTGAGATGTCAGCTGGGGACTGTGCACTAAGATTTCATCTACAGAGAGACTTAAAAGGCACTAAAAATTAATAAAGAGAAAACATTTTAATTCCATTTTCATATAGTATCTTTAACATTTTTAGTTTTTTATATTAATTACAGTTTATTCATTTGTATCCCAGCTGTAGCCCCCTCCCTCATACTCACCCACTTCTACCCTACCTCCCTCAATGACTCGCATGACCTTCTCCAAGTCCACTGATGTGGGGTCCTCCTCCCCTTCCATCTCCTTCTAGCATATCCAGTCACAACAGGACTGGTTTCCTTGTATCTTTCTATGGCCTGGTAAAGCTGCTCCCCACTCAGGGGGAGGTGATCAAAGAGCAGGCCACTAAGTTCATGTCAGAAACACTCCCTGTCCCCATTACTAGGGAACCCAATTGGACACTGAGCTGCCATTGGCTACATCTGTGCAGGGGTTCCAGGTTATCTCCATGAATGGTCATTAGTTGGAGTATCAGTCTCAGAAAAGACCCCGGGCCCAGATTGCTTGGTTCTGTTGCTCTCCTTGAGTAGCTCCTGTCCTCTGTAGGTTTTTCTATCTCTCCCTTCTTTCATGAGATTCCCTGCACTCTGCCCAAAGTTTGGTTATGAGTCTCAGGATCTGCTTTGATACTCTGCAGGATAGAGTCTTTCAGAGGCCCTCTGTGGTAGGTTCCTGCCCTGTTCCCTGTTTTCTCCCTCTTCTGATATCCATCCCATTTGCCTTTTTGAGTGAGAATTGATCATCTTACCCAGGGTCCTCCTTCTTGCTTAGCTTCTTTAGGTGAACAAATTTTAGTATGATTATCCTATGTTATATGTCCAATATCCACTTATAAGTGAGTATATACCATGTGTGTATATTTCTGCTTCTGGGATACCTCACTTAGGATGATCCCTTCTAGTTCTCACCATTTGCCTACAAATGTCATGATTCCCTTGTTTTTAATTGCTGAGTAGTATTCCATTGTGTAAATGTACCACAATTTCTGTATCCATTCCTCAGTTGATGGACATCTGAGCTGTTTCCAGATTCTAGCTGTTACAAATAAAGCTGCCACAAACATGGTTGAACAAATGTCCTTATGGTACTTGACCATCTTTTGGATATATGCCAACACTCAGGATGCAGAGCTAGGCAGCTATTTGTGGGTTCCAGGCCAGCAGAAGCCACATGGTGAGACGCTGTATCCAAAAACTAAAGAACTTCTAAAAGGTAAAATCTACTAATTTAATACATAAATATATATCATTCTATTGTAGAAATGCTGCAATAGACTGAGTGAATATTCTCTTTTGTTACATTGTTTCTCTTAGATGTCTCTTTTTGTCTATTATTTGAATCAGCTATATTAACCCAAGGCTAGTTGGGAATGAGGCCATGAAGAAGAAGAATAAGTTTTGAAAGCAAAGAAATAGTAAAATAGTTCAGTGGTGAAACCTCTTCCCCTGGAGAAAAGGAGGCGGGATTGGGGAGGAGGAAGATCCCCTATTTCCTTAGGGGATATAGGTCTATTTAATTTATTTACCTGGTCTTGATTCAGCTTTGGTAAGTGGAAATCAATCAAGAAAATTGTTCATTTCACTTATATTTCTAAATGTTGTGGCATATAGGCTTTTGAAGTAAGACCTAATGATTGGATTTCCTCAGTGTCTCTTGTTATGTCCCCCTTTTTCATTTATGATTTTGTTGATTGGCCACCACCATTTCTTAATCACTTATGAATGTGTCTCACATCTAAGTTTCACTTCTTGAATAAAGGCAACTAAGATTTCATTTACAGATGGACTTAAAAGTCACCGAAAACTAACAAAGAGAAAACATTTTAATTCCATTTTGATATCTTATTGCTATGTTTAATAACAAAATGTTTGCAGGTGAAAAACGGCTTTTAGTTTCTCTCAGTGTTTTCATCTCCAGTGGTGTTTCCTGCTCTGTAAACTCATCAAAGCCACTTGATGCTTAATAAAAGCCTGTTATGACTTAACCTAGAAGAAATGCTTCCACAGCAATTTTCTGGACACATGTCACTTTATTTTCATGAAATATTTATGCTTTATATACACAGTTCTGATATTTGAAATTCAGTATTGCTGACGTTTTCTGAGGAAGCACGTGATGTGGAAGTAGAACAGAATATCAACCAAAAATAGAAATCAGTACAATGACATATTCAAATGTAATAATTATTGTGCTATCATGACAATCGGTTCCAGAAAAGGAAAAGGAGATACCACTGGCAAAACATCAAAAATTTATTAAATCAAAATGTATTTAGGGTTTTAAGGAAATGGTTCAGACAAAAATGTGCTTGTCTTACATGCAAAGAAATTTTAATTTGATCCCCAGCATCCAAATAAGCATGCAAGCTGGGATAGCACATGCTTACTACATATGCTGAGGTAGGAGGCTAGAAGGAGGAACTCCTGGGACCGCTGTCTAGTCATCTTCACCTTCATGAGCTCCAGACAAGAGATAAACTGTTCCTCAACAATATCAACACAGAGAAAAACAGAGAAAGAGAAAGGTGATCTGTGCTTGCAGAATAACACTGGTTTTCCAAGTGTGTGTGTCCTGGTGTGTGTGTCTTCTGTATGCATATGCAAATTCATTTCCATGCACATGTATATGAATGCATACAAACAAGCACAAGGTCAAAGGGAAATCTCATCAAAGAACCATCTACAATGATGCTTATGAATAATTATAATCGCTGCCCTCTAGACTCAGCTTCTTTACAATGACCAACCAGCTGTACAAAACAGTAGTTCTCAGCACATCCACAAACTTCCTTAGTTCACAGTTGTATTAAATTGGCTTCACTTTTAAATGCCTAAGAGAAAGCACAAGATTGATTTCCAAAGTAGCTGTACAAGTTCCCACTCCCACCAGCAATGGAGGAGGGCCCCCCCTTTCTCAACATCCTCTGCAGCATGTGCTGTCACATGAGTTTTTGATCTTAGCCATTCTGATTGGTGCGAGATGGAATCTCAGAGTCATTTTGGTTTGCATTTCCCTGATGACTAAGGATGTTGACCATTTTTTTAAGTGTTTCTCCTCCATTTGGTATTTCTTTGCTTAACAGAAGCTTTCCAGTTTCATGAGGTCCCACTTATTGACCACTGACCTTAGAGCCTGTGCTGTTGGTTTTCTGTTCAGGAAGTTGTCTCCAGTGCCAATGAGTTCAAAGCTCTTCCCCACTTTTTCTTCTAACAGATTTAGTGTGCCTGGTTTTATGTTTAGGTCTTTGTTCCACTTAGACTTTACTTTTGTGCAGGGTGATAAATATGGATCTATTTGCATTTGTCTACATACAGTTATCTAGTTATGTCTTTCTTCCATTGTATTGTTTTTGATTCTTTGTCAAAAATCAAGTGTCTGTAGGTATGTGGGTTTATTTCTGACATTTTCTCAGAAAACTAGGAATAGTTCTACCCTAAAACCCAGCTGTACCGTTCCGGGGCATATTTTTCACTTATGTAGACCTATAAGATAGGATAAACATACTGAAATCTATACACCTAAAGATGATAAACAAGAAAGAGGACCTGGGGTAAGAGGATCAATCTCAACTTAGAAAGACAAATGGGATGGACATTGGATGTAGGAGAAAACAAGTAGCAGGACAAGAGACTATCACAGAGGGCCTCTGAAAGACTCTAGCAATGTATCAAAGTAGATACTAACACTCATAACCAAACTTTCGGCAGAGTACAGGAAATCATGAGAAAGAAGGGGGAGTTAACATGATCTGGAGAGGACAGGAGCTCCACAACGACCAAATATATCTGGACACAGGGGCCTTTTATGAGACTGTTTCACCAACCAAGGACCATGTATGGATATAACCTAGAACCCCTGCTCGGATGTAGCCCATGGTAGCTCAGTATCCAAGTGGGTTCTCTAGTAAGGGGAACAGGGACTATTTCTGACATGAACTCAATGGCGGGCTGTTTGACCTCCCTCCCCCCACCCCCACCCCTGAGGGAGGAGCAGCCCTGCTAGGCCACAGAGGAGCACTTTGCAGCCAGTCCTGAAGATACCTGATAAACCAGGGTCAGATGAAAGGGGAGGAGGTCCTCCCCTATCAGTGGACTTGGAAAGGGGCAGGGAGGAGATGAGGGAGAGAGGGTAGGGTTGGGAGGGAACGAGGGAGTCGGATACAGCTGGGATACAAAGTTAATAAACTGTAACTAATATTAAAGAAATAAAATTTAAAAAAATGATCAAAACAAGTTGTATCAATAAAAAGTTTCACTGGACGTATACCATCCAAAAACAAGCGAGGCATTTGCAGGCCCATCAAGGACTTCTGACTGACATCCTTGGTACATATTTCTGTTATTTAAATAGCTTCGATGGAAGGAACTCTTGAAACCCAATTCACTATTATTCTTTAATGTGCTACAAATAAAACCCAGGTGACCTCTAGCTCTTAAAAGAAAAGAAAAGGATGCTCAACCATTCAACAAGGACATTTGCTCTACTATGTTCATAGCAGTTTTATTCATAATAGCCAGAACCTGGAAACAACCTAGTTGCCCTCAACCAAAGAGTGGATACATAAATTATGGTACATTTACACAAAAACAAAATGTCATGAAATATGCATGCAAATAGATGGAACTCAAAAAGAGCATCCCAAATGGGATAACCCAGAAACCGAAAGACAGGCATGCTATATATTCACTTATAAGTGAATTTTAGCCGTATAATATAGGATAAACATACTAAAATCTACAGACCTAAAGAAACTAAATAATTCATTTGTCTGCTCCTTGATCACTTCTCCTTGGTGATGTCAACTTGCCAGCCCAGAGAGGAAGAGAATCCAGGCATGCTTCATGCAACCTGATAGGCTAGGGTCAGACAGTGGGGGGCGGGGAGCAAAGGGAAGGTAGGACTAGGAGGAGATAAGGGAGGGGCTACAACTGGGATACAAAGTGAATAAATTATAAATAATAATAATAAAAGAAAATGTTTACGTGTCTAAGGAATTGAATTTTGATTCTGCAATTCACTGTTCCCCAAATTCCAAGACAGGCTATTAGCAGTGCAGAATACTTAGCCAGTTCTTCTTACTTACATTCTTATGAGAAACAAGACCAGAAAAAGGCCGCAAATGTTTTTAGTATATGACTGGTCTTCTTTACTGCATTTATTTCTGTGGTGAGGGAGATTTAACTGACATTTATGTGAATACTACCGCTGAGCCCTATGCTATCCAATCTTTTTTATATTGCATTCTCTGATACCTACCTTAACTACACTGATATAGAGAGTAGAAGCCTCTGAACTCCACCTTATCTTTCGGTTTTTATTTGGTTTTTCTTTTATATCCTTCTTTCAAAATATCAGTTCTGATTAAAATACATTTGGTGATCTCATTTAGGCTACACTTACTCTTTACTTGTATTTTATTCACTGGAGTCTTATTGATAGGTCTGTTCAGGAGCAACGTGCCTGTGCGTTCATGAATTTTACCTTCTGTGCCACCAGAGTAGGAAGAGGGAGGTTTGACTAATAAGGCTGATGCCAACCTTCTACTTCTTTATTCTCAAGTGTCTTCTGCACCTCACCACAGGGGACTCCTTCAACCTTCTTCAGGGCTGCTGGAATTTAGCTGGTATTCTGGTGGTGTTGAAAGGATTGATTCCCTTAGTAACATCTAACACAGTAGTTCTCAGTCTTCCTAATGCTGTAACACGTTAATACTGTTCCACATGTTGTGACCCCCAACCATTAATTTATTTTGCTTTTCTTTTTTAACTGCAACTTTGCTACAGGAATTGTAATGTAAATATCTGATATGTGACCCCCTCAAGTAGGCACAACCCACAGGTTTTGAACTGCTGATCTAAAGAGAGCTTAAAGAGCAATAGATTTTGTGGCAAGGGTCTTAGAAAACAAATCATGTTTCCCCTCTATTCTAACCCATTATTGTGTCAACATCATTTTTTGTAAAGTTAGCTTGAAAGATTTAAATAAAAATTTAGTAGGAAAACATTCTTAAATTATTCGAATGGGAATGAAAGTAGAACTAAGTCAGCCAATCACTCAGACAAATACAGCACTTAATTCTTAAACCCAATTTTCTAAAATAAATATTGTTCAATCTATGACTGCTTAATGAATTGGAGTCTAGTTCCATTGAAGTCATTAAAAAAATAACCACTCAACTTTACTGTTTAAACTCTAACCAGATTGGCAAATGTGTTTTATGCTGGCAATAGGACTTTGAAGCTCAAATACAAAATGATACCTTTATAAATTTGATATATGTCTACACCATGAACAACTTAGAATTAAGCAATTAATCATGTTTCATTTTCTGTTGCTTTTTACAAATGTTTCTCACTTTGTTACTAAATGGATAAGAAATTATCATGGGTGAAGGTAGCGTGCTGATTATATCAATAACTTTCATAGTGATTGCCTGTACATGTTAGGTACAGATTTATTTAACAAGACAGAATTCATCAGCACAAGATTCACTATTGAATAAGTAGCAAATATTTACCAGCAAAGCATGGTTGCATCATATGTGAAAGCTTGAAGTAAATGGCAAACTTCTAAAAGAAATCCGAAAGCCTAGTGCAAGATGGTAATCAGTGATCAGAGAAGTAAATGGAAAAGCAAGAGGTATCCCTTTCAAGGACAAAGTGGTGAGGGACAAAGTGGTGAGTGTAATTAGGTTTGAACATTGCTATAGCTCAAAACTGGTACAGCTGAGATTTTTCCATCCTTAGTAAGAGCTTTTCTGAGTAAATTATCCCAAAGAATTCATTACCCCATGTTCTTTTTTTATCCAGATGTCTGTCACTGTGTCTGTCAGTATGCTTGAGTGGATCTGTGGGTGGGCGGATAGCACTGTGATACGTTTATCACTTTTTTGTATCCCACGACTAGAAAAACAAATAAGCAGGACATCCTTTTCTACCAAGTTCACAGCAGTACCTACAGTTGATGCCATAAGTTTGGCACATCTCATTTACTTTAAATGCATTGTTGGTGGATTAAACGATACCTTTAATTGGATTTTGTTCGTCCTTTAAAAAATCCTTATAAATGGCATAGACCAATATGTTTTCATATAGTTTCAGTGTGTATTTTACTGGATATGAAAATTGAACACCTTTTCTATAGACTAACTCTTCTCAACAGCAACAGTACCCTCTGCCAAAAAGCATTTGTCAATTGGAAGCACACCCAAAATTATAAAAGCTTATGAAGCTGAAACATGACATATGGAAAAAGAGCATTAGAAACAAAAGTAGTGTCAACTCAGAGCATCATATCTTTAAAATCAGTCAAATAATATCTTGAGCAGCACTTCTATCATAAACCACAACTAATACAATTAATATTTATTAGTTGGTAATACATTTTCTATGTTTTTTGAAATTATGAATAGCAGCATCTTTAGCTTGTACTATTAGTTTTTAGAAAATAAAGTGTTTTGTCATACTTTTGTAAAAAGAACAAACAATAACCATTAAAAATGTATACTAGTATTTGCCTGTAGACAGGGTCTGTATCAACATATTATAAGGTAAAGGGCTATCTATAAGAACTCCATGAAAGTTGACTGATGCGAACTGTGGCATATGCTGGGTCAGATTTCAATCCTGATGAGTTAGAACAAAACCAACTGAATTGTATCTTGTCCAACTGTTAGGCTATGGGGTATAGAACAGGGAAACTCAATGGGATATTGCACCTACTGAGGAAAGACAATAGATACGCCTTAATGATAGCTTTCACTTCCAAAACAGGAAATTTCTGATAGAACTCAACTCTACATCAATCTCTTTATTGTTAATTTTTTAGCTTAATAATGGTTTGAGTCTGACTCTTAAGGGTTTGTGTATTAAAAGCTTGGTGCTATATGTCAGAATGTAAGAGGGGTTCTATTCACTATCAAGTAATCAATGTGCTGCTCTAAGTAGGAATTAGTGTAGTTTTGTCAGACCTTAGTTAAATTTCAAGAAAGGGCTGCATTGAAAAACAAGACTGAGTACTTTCTCTCTGGCTTCCTGCCTTAGCCATATGATACATGCTTTTTGCATTACCCACTCCCCACCATCAGGCCATCTGTCACAATATGACACAGCCAAGGGGACTTCAGCAGACCATAAAATAGTGAAGCTACCTTACCATGGGATGTTAACTCCCAAATGCAACGTAAATTTTTTGATAAAACTATTTTCTTCATAAACAAGCAACCAGGCTCAAGAATTTTATTATCTAAATGGAAAAGGAAGTGACTGTATGGGTTTTAAGCAGTTAATAAACAACTTCCCTACTAACCTTGACAAATACAGAACACATTGAGATAGACCCAATAGTCACATAGTGAAGATAGTGATGCCAGCTCGACAGTGAATAAATTAACTAGGAAAATGGCTTAAATCTGTATCAACAGTGGGCTTTTTTCAATACCACATCACAAAATGAAATCTTAATAAAGGCAATGCTAATACTGGACTGGATGGATGGAAGGGGTTATGCCTCCAGAATGTAGGACATGGAGAGGCTAACAAACCCTAGAAATAAAGAATAAACAATATTCTTCTTGAAAGTCATCAACCACACATCTTATCTCCTGAGTTGGGAAGGAAAAGGCTTCAGACAAAAGCCCAGAATTGCCCTAGAAGTCTTTCTTAGGCAGCCAAAGGGCTAAGATGGTAACTTACTGTTGAACATTCCTTTTCTTGGCTCTCTTGTTGTCTTTTTTTAAAGATTTATTTATTGTGTATACAATATGTGTTTGCATGTACACCTGCATACTAGAAAAGGGCATGAGATTTCATTTTAGATGGTTGTGAGCTACCATGTGGTTTCTGGGAATTGAACACATGACCTCTGGAAGAGCAGCCAATGCTCTTAACCTCTGAGCCATCTCTCCAGCCCCTCTTGTCTTTTTTGATACTTTTATTAACATTGTAAGTTACTCACTCCTCTTTTAGATTCACTTGTTTTAATTTTCACCCTTCATTTTGTATTTTGCTACTTTTATAATTAAACATTAATATTAGAATACCCACTCAAAAATGTATCTGCTCTGTATGACAAGGCATTAACATCCTGAAGAATACAGGGAATCCTTGTGATAAATGCTTCAAGTAAAAGAGCATTAAGGGAAACAAAATCAGCCATAATTTAGTAAAAGCAAAAAGGGTTGGTGGCAGATTAATTCTAACTAAATATACAGAGAGAAGTATATGAAGAGTCACAGAGAACTAATTTGTAAAAATTTTTTAAAAAGCTCAATAAACAGCAAAAGAAGTTCTTCTCCCAAACCCCTATCTTGGAATAATACCCAAAGATATAAACATGTTTAACCCACGGTAATGAATGATTTCATAGTTAACCTATTATGAAATATTTCAGAAAATGTTTTCCCATTAATGAAGCACAATTCAGACTCATTATGTTTGCAGCTTTGCAACATTTTAGTTTTGAAGTTTGAAAGTGATAAAAAATTTAAATAGCTTAAAATTTCAAGACATTCTTAAATTTTTAGAAGCCTACTTTAAAAGTTTCTCATTAGCCACAGGTTTCCTACAAAACATGCATTTAAATAATTGTTAACATCTGTGCTCATTAGTCTGTTTGTATAAAGAATAAATTTGATTATGGTCCAATTTGGTGTGTGGGTCATCAGACTATGTATACATTAAACAGCAAGGTAGACATTTTAATAAAAGCTTGTGTAGTAAATGGCAATTGAAGTTGCTTCTCAATGTAGACACACCAACTGTCTCTTTTAGTGGCTGCTTTAGTGACCATATCCAATCTCATGAAAAGCAGATACAGATGACTGAGGTTTATGGGAGTTGGACAAGCTGAATGGAAATGATAGGGATTATTAGAAGTCAAATCTGCCTAAAGTCTGGACTATACACAGTCTAGGTAATGAGCATAGACTTGTAGCACATGCTGTCTAGGTAATAAGCACAGAAGCTACCAAGCTATAGACCACAGGTCTATGCCAAGTGGAAATGAGTTTCCATGGGCCTTGCCGCATGGAGTCCCATCAGTGAAACACTCATACACTGTTACCTGCAGATGCTGCATAGCCACCAATCTTTATAACAAGCAGTAAGAACACATTATCCCTGGTTAAAAGTCTTGTAAATTTCCTTAGACCCTTACCTCACGCAGGTCCTCTTGTATCATTAGGTTCTTTGTAAACTAATCTTTCCTACTTCTATGACTGCCAGTTTTTACTCCTCCCAGAATACCATTTCCAGGTAGGTTTATGCTATGATGAAATTACATTTACATTTGCACTCAATTTTTACTTTAAATATATTTTCCTGATTCTGTGACAAAAATAAGCTGGAGGGGAGTGGTGTGTGCCTTTAATCCCAGCACTCAGGAGGCAGAGGCTGGTAGATCCTCTGTTAGGTCAAGGCCTGCTTGGTCTATAGAGCAAGTTCCAGGGCAGCCAAGAGTACACAAAGAAAACTCTGTCTCAAACAAACAACACAACACAACAAAGTGATTGAATAAAATAGCAAGAGTGGTTTCTCAGCTTTTGAGGGGTGGGGACAAAAGCTCCAAAGGAGACCAACAGAGGCAAAAAAAAAAAAAAACCACCACCAACAACAACAACAAAAACAACAAAACCTGAGCCCTGCAGGCCCTGAAGAGAATGATACCCCAACCAAGGACAACGCATGGAAAGGACCTAAAACCCCTGCTCAGTTGTAGCCCATAGATTCAGTCTCCAGGTGGGGTCACCAGTAAGGGGTACAGGGGCATTCTCTGGCATGAACCAGTGGCTGGCTCTCTGATCACCTCCTTCTGGTGGGGGCGGCGGGGTGCAGTCTGGCCAGGCCACAGGAAGACAATGCAAGCAGTCCTGATGTAATAAATGATAACAATTTTAAAAAGATTAAAGAAGAGAGAGTGTGGTTTCTCTTTGCTGTAGTATATCTCAGACCCAAGCTGAAATTAAATACCCAAGATGGCTGAGTGCTGGGAACCAGAGGCATTAGAAGATGAAATTAATACAGACTTCTATATCACATGTTAAGCAACATCTGTCTTCATGGCTGGAGTATTTAGTGAGTTACAAGTGAATAATTAACGTCTTTGAAGATTCTGGACATAAAAACGAAGATTCTTACCTCCCAATGGGAGAAGCAATAAAAGAGTGTATGTACTTACTAACCCTCCATTTTATTTATTTTTTTTAATTTTTTTTAATTTATTTATTTTTATCTCAATCACAGGTTAGGTACTTTGAATCCCAGGCATAGCCCCCTCCCTCATTCCCTCCTACCCTCCCACTCCCTCCCTCATCTCCCTCCTCCCCGCTCCCTCCAAGTCCACCAACAGGGGAGGACCTCCTCCCCTTCCATCCAACCCAGCTTATCCTGACTCCTCAGGGCTGGCTGCAGTGTCCTCCCCTGGGATCTAGCCAGTCTGTCACTCCCCGGCTTGTATGGGGGAGGGTCAAAGAGTCAGCCATCAAGATCATGACTGAAACAGTCCCT
>JAQQSO010005480.1:0-12012 GCA_028658305.1 Pachyuromys duprasi
GACCCTAGTGAGGGAAACAGGGACTGTTTCAGTCAAGATCTTGATGGCTGACTCTTTGACCCTCCCCCATACAAGCAGGGGAGTGACAGACTGGCTAGATCCCAGGGGAGGACATTGCAGCCAGCCCTGAGGAGACAGGATAAGCTGGGGTTGGATGGAAGGGGAGGAGGTCCTCCCCTGTTGGTGGACTTGGAGGGGGCAGGGAGGAGGGAGATGAGGGAGGGAGTGGGAGGGTGTGAGGGAATGAGGGAGGGGACTACGCCTGGGATTCAAAGTACCTAACCTGTGATTGATATAAAAATAAATAAATTTTAAAAAAAGGAAAAAAACTCAGTTAGAAATAAAAAAAATCTTTTGTTATAATAGAATGTATTTGTTCATGACATTGCAGGCAAATGGATGCAACTAAAAAAATTCATACTCTGTGACATTATGCAGACTTAGAAAAACAAACACTGTAAGTACTCAGTTATAAGTAGTAGCTTTTAAGTAAATTATAATCAAACTTCAATTCACATGTTAAGTTTGGTAAGTAACAAGGAGTACTTTAATGGAATTTCATGGATCTCCCTAGGAAGGGGAAAATAGAATTTGTGGGTAGACTAGGAGCAAGTGAGGAGGTAAACAGAAAGGATCAGGTCTGAATGAGAGATGGAGGCAGAGATTATGTGTAGAGACTACTAGAATTGCAAGGCATTTGTGGAGACTATATGGAAACCTAGAGGAGTGTAAACTCTCTGGAATCTATGAGAATGACTCTAGCAAAGACTTCTAATGAGAAAGGATAAGGAGCCTGACCTAGCCATCTTCTGTAAACAGTTGAGGCTTCAGGGTTCCAGTGGTGGGACTGGGACACCAACCTAGTCACAAAACACTTGACCTATAATCTGTGTTGTCTGCCCAATGTGCTGGGGCAGCGCAGGCACAGAACTTGTGGAAATGGCCACCTAATGACTGTTCAAATTGGAAGCCCATACCAGGAGAGGGAGGAAGGAGGGAGGGAGGGAAGGAGGGAGGGAGAGAGAGGGAGAGAGAGACACTAAATTGGAGATCTCCATTAGGACCCACCCCTTGGAATTCAGGGGACTCAATGAAAGTGGGAGAGGAGGAATTGTAGGAGCCAGAGGGCGTGAGAATACTAAGAGAATATAAACCACAGAATGAACTAAGTAGGGCTCACAGAGACTGAAGTAGAAATCATGAATTCTGAATGGTTCAGCATTAGGTCCTTTTCATATATGTTTGTTACCTTAGTATTTTTGTAGAACTCCTAGCAGTGAGAATGGGGATGTTTCTCTTTTGCCTTCTCTTGAGTTCTTTATTTCCCCTTCTGGGTACAGAACCCATCCTTGACATAAGGTTTTGGGTCTAGTCTTAATGTATCTTTTTCTTCTTTTTAATATTTTTGATTTATTACAATTTATTCAATTTGTATCCCAGATATAGCCCCCTCCCTCTTCCCCTTCCTATTCCCCTCTGAATCCCATACTCCCTCCATTTTCTCCTCCCATGCCCCACCACTAGTCCACTGATAAGGGAGGTCTGACTCTAGCTTATCAGATCTCATCAGCACTCTCTACACTGTCTTCCTCTGTGGCCTGGTAAGACTGCTACTCCCTCTCCCCTCCCAACTCAGGGGGAGGTGATCAAAGAGCCAGACACTGAGTTCATGTCAGAGACAGCCCCTGTTCCCCTCATTAGGGAATCCAGTTGCACACTGAGCTGCCATGCATTATATCTCCACAGGGGTTCTAGGTTATCTCTAAGCACAGTCTTTGGTTGGATTCTCAGAAAAGACCTCTGGGCCCAGATATTTTGGTTTTGTTGCTATCCTCCAGGTCTTTCTTTCTCCCTCTCCTTTCATAAGATTCCCTGCACTCTCCCCAAAGTTTGGCTAAGAGTCTCAGCATCTGATTTAATACAAAGCTGGGTAGAGTCTTTCAGAGGCTCTCTGTGGTAGACTCCTGTCCTGTTTTTTGTTTTCTTCCTCTTCCTATGTCTATCCCATTTGCCTTTCTGAATGAGGATTGAGCATCTTATCCAAGGTCCTTTTTCTTGCTTAGCTTCTTTAGGAGAACAGATTTTAGTATGATTATCCTGTATTATCTGTCTAATATCCAATTATAAGTGAATATATACCATGTTTGGCTTTCTGCTTCCTCACTCAGGATGATCTTTTCTAGTTCCCACCATCTGGCTGCAAATTTCATGATTTCCTTGTTTTTAATTGCTGAATAGTGTTCCATTGTGGAAATGTGTCACAATTTCTGTTTGTATTCCTCAGTAGACAGACAGCTGGGTTGTTTCCAGATTCTGGATATTATAAATAAAAATGCTACAAATACGGCTGAGCAAATGGCCTTGTTGTATACTTGAGCATATTTTAGATATATGCCTAGGAGAGACATAACTGGATATTGAGGAAGCCCTATTCCTAATTGTCTAGGAAAGTGTCAGATTGATTTCCAAAGTGGTTGTACAAGTTTATACTCCCATCAGCAATGGAATAGAGTTCCTCATTCTCCACATCCTCTCCAGCATGTGTTGTCACTTGTGTTTTTGATCTTAGGCTTTCTATGGGTATAAGGTTCAATCTCAGGGTTGTTTTGATTTGCATTTCCCTGTTGACCAAGGACATTGAGCATTTCTTTAAATGTTTCTCTGCCATTGGATATTCCTTTATTGAGAAATCTCTGTTTAGTTCCATACCCCATTTTTTAAATTGGAGTACTTGGTTTGTTGCTGTTAAACTTCTTGAGTTCTTTATAAATTCTGGATATTAGCCCTATGTCAGATATAGGGTTGGTGAAGATTCTTTCCCAATCTGTAGGCAGTCATTTTGTTTTGATGACAGTGTCCTTTGCTTTACAGAAGCTTTTCAGTTTCATGAGGTCCCATTTATTGATCGTTGCTGTTAGGGCCTGTGCTGTTGGTGTTCTGTTCAGGAAGTTGTTGCCTATACCAATGGTTCAAGGCTTTTCCCCACTTTTTCTCCTAAAAGGTTTAGTGTGTCTGGTTTTATGTTGAGGTCTTTGATCCACTTGGACTTTATTTTTATTTTTGTGTAGGTTGATAAGTATAGATTTATTTGCATTCTTATACTTGTAGATATCGAGTTCATAGTAAAAATGGCCATCTTACCTAACGCAATCGACAGATTCAACGCAATTCCCATCAAATTACCAACACAATTCTTTACAGACCTTGAAAGAAAAATTCTCAACTTTGTATAGAATAGCAAGAAACCCAGAATAGCTTAAATAATCTTCTACAATAAAAGAGCTTCTGGAGGTATCTACACGCCTGATTTCAAATGGTAAGCTGTAGAGCAACAACAGTCTGGCATAGAAACAGACTGGTGGATCGATGGAATCGAATAGAAATAAATCCACACACTTATGAACACCTGATTTTTGACAAAGAAGCCAAAACCATACAATGAGAAAAAGACAACATCTTCAACAAATGGTGCTGGTCTAACTGCATATTTTATCGTATTATGCTGTCTTTAGATGCTATCCCTGTAGGCATGCTCTTTCCTGGAGGCAAATGGAGTAGGAGTGGATCTAGGAAAGGGGCCTGCTTGGAGGAGTAGAGAGAAGGGGAAATGAAGTTGGGATGTATTAGAAAAAAAAAAGGAAAGGGGAAAAGAAGATGTGACTGAGTAAAACTTAAGAAAACGTTCATCATCATTAGGTCTCATGAAAAAAAAAACCATCAAACTTTGAGATTTCATTTTACCCTAGTCAGAGCAGATGACTGGGGTAAATCAATGCCACATATTCTTATGAGAATGTCGGGAAAGAGGAATACTTATCCATTATAGTTTGGAGTGCAAACTTGTACAGCTACTATGCAAATCAGTATGGTGCTTCCTCAGGAAGTTGGGAATCAAACTACTACAAGATCCAGAAAAACTATTCTTAGATAATATTCAAATGACTCTGTTCCATAATACAGAGATACCTGCTCATATATGTTTATTGCTGCTCTATTCATAAGAGGCAGATTTTGGAAATAGCCTGCATGAATGAAACTTTCTTGGAGAAGTAGCATAATTTATCATGAAATCAGCACAAGTAAAATAAATCTGAAAAGTAATAAACTTCAGTAGTGATTGACCTTTGTGTCTGTCATCCTGAGCACAAGTCACTTTCAGTAATAAATGATACTGTTTAAGCTTTCATATTTTCTTGATAATCCTAATTTCTCAGTACTGGAGACTGTATTTGCAATGTTTTTCAAAGGCCAATGTTTCTGTTTCATTATTAAAATAATATGGAATGTTATCTTAATATAAATAAACTGCTTAGTGGGAGTTGGTTTCTGATATCTGATTATGTTATTCTGTCAAAAATATACAAGATTCTTTAGTGTCTTGTGTACTTAATGCAAAATATCTTAATATTAATTTTTAAGATGTTTAATTTTTATTTTAGGATGTTGGACTCATTTTTAAACTGTATTTTATTTGGTGTATTTAAGCCTCTTACCTTCCTTCCATCAACCATTTAGCCCTGGGTAAGAGAGAGAAGGTTAGCGGGGAGAAGGGGAACAGGCCCCTTTACTTCTCCTGGCTATTTAGATTCCATGGGTTCTTTTGGGGCAAGAGCAATCTCCATCAACAGCAAATACAGCAAGTAGCCTCCTCCAAGCTGCTGTGTTGAAACGTTTCTCTTCGACTGTCTCCTCCAAGCCACCATATAATCCCTCTCTGGTCTCTCCAACCTTCCATCCACACCATCCATCTCTTTCTGAGCTCTCATGCTTATATCCCTCAGAGTCCCAGAACACACCCCTCACTGTGCTGCATGAGGCAGGTAGTTACCAGCTGGCAAGCACCATGCCCCACAAGAGGCAATTATCAGCCATGGACAAACTAAAGCCCAAAGTAAAATCCCACACTCGGAATTAAAACAAAAACATTTTTACATAAAATAACTTGAGTTTCTAAGGGAACCAAAACTTCTATTACATTAAGAAGTTTTATGTTTATAAGAATAAGTGAGTTCTCAATATTCCTCTTATATTTGAGAACATGACACACATGTGACAATGACATAAAAGGTTTTTAGTGTCTTCAAATTGCATATAAACCAACTGCTGATATCAACCACTACTAAGTGCATGATTTGAGATTTAACCATGTTCATGATCCTGTGGAGCTAGATGATAACACTAATTATAGTCAATGGGATTCACTTAGAATGGCTATGGTATCTTTGAAATTCTTGACTTGAGGCCTGCAATTCCAAGTGATATATTTATTGTTAAATACTCTTACAAATTTGTATATTAGTAAATAACAAAGCTTGCTATTTGTAATAAAATGGTACAGGGGTTATTGCATTAAAAGAGGAAGTCAAAGATTCTCTTGTCTATTCATTATCCAATAGCCTAGAGACTAAACTGCAGTGCTGAGAGGCAAGTTGGGATTTTTAACTCAGTATGCCAATATGGCAAATGTCCAGAACATGATCACAAAACAGCTGTTTTCCCCCATAATGGGGTGAATTATAGTGCACAGTGGAGCCAAGAAATCTCTTAGCATTTGTGCAAGAGGTTCTTTTGCCAGATAGGGAGCAAGCATCAGAGGCTCGGGCTTTGGAAGAGTTGGTTTTGTTCAATTTTGGGCCATGACAAAGGTCTTTCATTTAAATATTGTTAAATTATCCCGTGAAGGACTTAAGATGCTGATGAGTCAGAAAACATCTCAAGTGAAGACAGGCAGGGTATTTTCATAAAATACCTTTGTAAAAGTTTATACTGAGTTTGGAGTTATGTTTATATACCATATATACAATTTTCAAAAATAATATTGTAATCAATAAAAAAGACTGTTGTTACTGCAACATTCCTATATTTTCTTGATTAGCTGTATCTGTTTATTTGAAGTTTTACTCTGATTTCAGGTGGACCTAGAACTCTTTATGTATTTCAGACATCTTGAGCTCATGATAGTGTTCCTCTCCATGGCCTTCAAAATTGTAGGATTTCAGGCATCAATCTGGCTTTCATCTCTAAAAGCCAAAACCTTATTTCTGTGGAAAACAATAGAAAAATATATTACTCCTTTCTACTCTCTGGGCATATTCAAATGTACAAATTTTGGGATTGGCTTCTACGTATTTGTTTTCAAAAGATAAATCTGATCCTAAGAATTTTGAGAATTATTGCTACTTTGAGAGTTCAGTAACAGATATTTATATGTAAAGATTATGTACTTTCCATAAATCACTCAACATCTCTGAAAATAAAGACTGGGTTTGTTGAAACAAAGTTTGAGCGCTGTAAAAATCTGCTGCAACTTTAAGGAAGTTAAGGAGCCCAACAGACATTCTGTGGTGAAAAGGGCACATAGTTGCTTTTAAAACATATATTTATCTCATAATGGCTAGAGAACCTATAGTGATATCCTAATTGGTAATTGGTCATCCCTTTTCTTTTGTCAGTCTCACTAGAGGCTGACCTATTTTAATATATTGTTTATTTTTTACTTTAATTTATTTTTTTATTTACTATACTTTATTCACTTTGTATCCCAGCTGTAGCCATTTCCCTCACCCCTCCCAAACCCACCATCTCTCCCTCATCTCCTCCCATTCCCCTCTCCACGTCTACTGATAGGAGAGGTTCTCCTCCCCTTCCATCTGACCCTAGCTTATCAGGTCTCATCAGGACTATCTGCATTGTCTTGATAAGGCTGTTTCCCCCGCAGTGGACAGGTGATCAAAGAGCCAGCCACTGAGTTCATGTCAGAGACAGCCCCTGTTCCCCTCACTGGGATCTCACTTGACACTGAGCTGTTGTGGGCTACATCTGTGCAAAGGTTCTAGTTTATCTCCATGCATGGTCCTTGGTTGGAGTCACAGAAAAAGACCCCTGGGCCTAAATATGTTGGTTCTGTTGCTCTCCTTGTAGAGTTCCTCCTTCTTCCAGGTCTTTCTATCTCCCGCTTCTTTTATAAGATCCCTGCATTCTGCCCAAAGTTTGGCTAAGAGTCTCAGAATCTGCTTTAATACCCTCCTGGGTAGAGTCTTTCTGAGGTCCTTTGTGGTAGGCTCCTGTCAGGTTCCCTATTTTCTCCCTCTTCCTATGTCTATCCCATTTGCTATTCAGAATGAAGATTGATCCTCTTACTCAGGGTCCTCCTTCTTGCTTAGCTTCTTTTTTTAATTAATTATATAATTATATTTATATATTTTTATTTTTATTTATATTAATCATAGGTTATGTATCCCAGCCATAGCCCACTCCCTTATTCCCTCCCAATCCCCCCATCACTCCCTCTTCTCTTCCCTGTCCCTTTCCAAGTCCACTGATAAGGGAGGACCTCCTCCCCTTCCATCTGACCCTAGATTATCAGGTCTCTTTAGGACTGGCTGCAATGTCCTCTTCTGTGACCTAGCAAGGCTGTTCCTCCCTTAGGGGGTGGAGAGGAACGTTCAAATAGCCAGCCATTAAGTTCATGACAGAAATAATCCCTGTTCCCCTTAGTAGGTACCCACTTGAAGACTGAGCTATCATGGATTATATCCAAGCAGTGGTTCTAGGTTATATCCATACATGGTCCTTTGTTGGAGAAACAGTATATTTTTGTATTAATTATAGCTTATTCACTTTGTATCCTAGCTGTAGCTCCTTCCCTCATTCCCTCCTGCTCCCACCCTCCCTCTCTCATCTCCCATTCCCCTTTCCAAGTCCCCTGATAAGGGAGGTCCTCCTCCCCTTCCATGTGACCTTGCTTATCAGGTCTCATCAGGACTGGCTGCATTGTCTTCCTCTGTGGCTTGGCAAGGCTGCTCCTCCCTGCTTCTTTATGTGTTCATATTTTAGTATGATTATCCTATATTATATGTCTAATATCTACTTATAAGTGAGTATATACCATGTGTGTCTTTCTGTTTCTGGGATACCTCACTCAGGATGACCTTTTCTAATTCCCACCAGTTGCCTACAAATTTCATGATATCCTTGTTTTTAATCGTTGAGTAATATTTCATTGTGTAAATGTGCCACTATTTCTGTTTCCATTCCTCAACTGAGGGACACCTGGGTTGTTTCCGTATTCTGGATATTACACATAAAGCTTCTATGAACATGGTTGAGCAAATGTCCTTGTTGTATATTTCTGCATATTTTGGATATATGCCTAAGAGTGGTATAGATGGATTTTGAGGTAGCACTATTCCCAATTGTCTGAGAAAGTGCCATACTGATTTCAAGAGTGATTGTTCAATTTTATATTCCCACCAGCAATGGAGGAGGGTTCCTTTTCCTGCACATCCTCTCCAGCATGTGTTTTCACTTGAGTCTTTGATTTTAACCATTCTGATGGGTGTAAGGTGAAATATCAGGGTTATTTTGATTTCCATCTACCTGATGACTAAGTATGTTGAGCATTTCTATAAGTGTTTATCTGCCATTTGATATTCCTCTCTTGAGAATTCTCTCTTTAAAGCTGCAGCCCATATTTTTATTGGGCTACTTGATTTGTTGCTGTTTACCTTCTTGAGTTCTTTTTATATTCTGGATATTAGCCCTAAAAATGATAGGGAAAAGGGAAGGAAGTTACATTTAAGTCTATTGAGTAGACTCTGTAACTGCCAATAATGGTAATTCTTCACCATGAGGAGGCCTAGTTTTCCAGAAAAAATTATTGAAGAGATAATTCTGTTTCCATTGATTGTTCTTTGCACTTTTGTAAAAAAACTTTTGTCTGAGAATACATGTGTTTACTTCTGTGTCTTTATTCTTTTACATACAATCATTTGCCAATTTTATGCAAACCCCATGCTGTTCAGATTGCTATTGCTTTGTATAATATTTTGAAGTCAAAGTTGATTAGTAACAATGATAAAAGCCATGAATTTACAAAACACATATTTTAAAACTTATATTTCAAAACTCTTGACTGCTCCAGTTAATTTTTCTGTGTTACGAATTAAATATTTGTGTACTCAGAATTTATATAAATTTACTTACTAATATTTGAGCCTCCAACATGTGATATTAAGACTTGAAATTTGGGAGGAAAGTATGTATCAAACATAGGCAAGGCTAGTTGACCAACAGAAACAGACTTCTGGTTTTGTTGTGTGCTTTTGTTGTTGTTACAGTTTGCTATTTTTGAAAAAGAGAGATCAAAAAAGGGTTTGGAGGAAAGAGAGGACGTGGAACAATTAGATGGAGAAGAAAGAACATAATTAAAACATAATATATGAAAAAATTAAAATTAATTGCAAACATTACTAAAAGGAGTAGAAACCTCTTGAATGGGATTGGTGCATTTATAAGGAGGGGTTTAAGATTTTCTCATCTTCTCTAACATAAGGTTATTGTGTAATTCAAATGTCGATTCCTGTACCCCTCATATCTAGTTGTAATCCTTTTCTGAGAATCTCCTGTCTCAATGTGTAAACACTGTTCCCCAATAAAGCCAATTGCTGAACAAGAAGAAGAATAGGCTGGCTGGACTTCCTGCCAGCCAGAGGAGGAGGAGCTAGAGGAGGAGCTAGAGGAGGAAGTAGGGAATTCTGCTGCAGGAGATGTCCAGGAGAGACACCTGGGCAAAGACACTGTACCTGGAAGGCTAAAAAGTTCCAATATCTCAGGCATGTACTCTGGGAGGAAGCCAAATTAGCTTAGAGGGATGATGCAGCTTTGCTAGGCCAGGGAGGAAGAGGATCGAAGCAGTCCTGATGAGACTTAACAAGCTATGGCAGATGGCAATAGTGGAGAACTCCCTCTTTCAGTGGACTAGGGGAAGGAGATGGAGAGAAGAAAGAGGGAGGGTGGGACTGTGTAAGTTGAAGAAGGGGCTTCAGTCAGGATATATAATGAATAAATTGTGAAGAAAATAATAAAAATTAAAAAAATAATAGAGTAATAACTGGTAAGTTGTTATGTTGTGAAGCTTATTATTAAACAAATATAATAATTCTTAGTTATTTGTGTGATAGGAGCTTTAAGATAGAAACTGACAAGTGAGTCTGTGTCTGATGCACCCACCACTTCCCTTACTAGAGGCCTAAGCTGCCCATGTTTGTAGGGGACCTAGGTCCACTTTGTATGTGGTCCTTGGTTGATACTTCACTTGCCAGATTTTTGATCACTTCCTGCTGGCAGGATTGCCTTGTTAAGCATGTCAAGGGGACATGCTTAGTACTGATGAAACTTGATGAGCTGGCCTGGATAAAAAAGGAAGCTCCCTTTTTTTCTGAAGAAAAGGGGAAGGGGAGGAGGGAGGGGAAAAAACCTGGAGGGAAGTATAGATGGGACTACAAAAAGGATGTAAAGTGATTAAAAAATAAATAATAATAACAAAATAATTAAAAAGAGAGGGAAACTAAGAAATGCAGTTTTATAAAAACAACTTTAACATTTCTCCATATGTCTCTCCCTCCTCCTCTGCGGTGGTCCTTATGAGGATACAATGACAAGACAGCAAAAGCATTCTGATATCCAGGAAGATGCCTTCTCCAGACACTGGATTTGACTCCCAGCATAACATGAAGGATGAATGTTTGCTGTATAAGGAAGCAATCCATTTGTTAAACATATATTAATCACACACATGCTCTGCACAAGTGTTCTAGGTGTGCCTACCACAGTTGTTTTGGGTAGGAGGTCTTCTTTCTTGAGCTCATTGAGAAAATCTGAAAATGGCCAGGGACATTCACAGCAGCTGTGGTCAAAATTATACGAAGGTCACTTGAAGTTTTTGTACCCAAGCTAACATACTTAAAAACCATTATAGTGTTCATGAAATCTCACATTTTGATGTGTGTTAAAGTGGGAGTCTATGAAAGAAACTCAGGGTTCTCATGATGACATCTTCCTAATACCAGTAGGAAGTGACTGCTAATTGATTGAAAGATCTATGCTTTCTACAAAACCAAAGGCTAAGGTTATAAAGGGTGCCTTTAGATGGAACTCCAGGAGCTCCAGCAATTTCCCTCCATAGAGTTGAGAGTGGAAATAACCGTGACAATCTGAGTTCCAACTCTCATTATTACTAACCAGGGGAAACTGTTTGGTCTCAGCCAGTATGGCTACTCATGAGGAAAGGGTCAAACAGCTATTAATGAACTAGAAGGAATGTTTGTTAAAGAAAACAAAATCATTTGAGAGCTTACGAAAAAATATTAATGGAAATGAACACTGTCCACAGAGAACTTATCTAATGTGCATTGCCACCAATTCTCAAGGTTGCTCCTTTTAATACACTTCAGTTTGACTTGAGTTTGTAATTTGGTCATTTCCTTTACTTCTTGAGCAAGGAAAACAGCATAAACAAGTCAGGCTCTTGCAATAGGAAAACAAGGTCTGGGTGCTCACTGGATGGCACCATGACCTTGACTCATTAAAGGACTGTACTCAACTGGCCAGGGTAAGGCTTGGCTAAGGTTGGCACTTCAGAAGTCCATTGAGAATTGGAGAAGTGTGCCTGTATGTGGACATTTGGTTTGTGAAGATAGTGAGTCTTTCCCCGGCTCTGAAATATTGACTCAGTTTTAAACCTCAGCTCCTTTCTGTTGAGCCCTTTGGTCTCTTACACCATAAAAATTAATAATTTGTGGTCACTATTATCTATCAACATCAATGGTCTCAACTTTCCAATAAAAAGACATAGATTAACAGAATGGTTGCAGAAACAGGATCCAACATTCTGCTGCATCCAAGAAACAGATCTATGCAACAAAGATAAACACTACCTCAGAGTAAAGGGCTGGAAAACTATTTTCCAAGCAAATGGACCCAGAAAACAAGCTGGGGTAGCAATCCTAGTATCCATTAAAATAGACTTTCAATCAAAATTAATTAAGAAAGATGAGGAGGGGCACTTCCTTCTCATCAAAGGAAAATTCCAACAGGAGGACATCACAATTCTGAACATTTATGCCCCAAATACAAGACGACCTACATATGTAAATCAAACATTATTAAAACTGAAATCACACATTCATCCCAACACCCTAATAGTGAGAGACTTCAACATTCCACTCTCAC
>JAQQSO010005481.1:0-12012 GCA_028658305.1 Pachyuromys duprasi
TCCTGAGTTTCTCTCTTCCATCTCTTGTATTCTATTGGTGATGCTTACCTTTGTGGTTCCTGATCATTTCTCTAAGTTCTCCAGTTCCAGGTTTTTCTCTGTTTGTGTTTTCATTATAGATTCTAATTCTGTTTTCATGTTTTGTACCATTACTTTCATGTGACTGAATGTGGCTTCTACTTTTTTGTTTGCTTCCTCTCTATATGTCTTTTATTGTTCCTCTACGTGGGCAGTCATATTCTTCTGTATTTCTTTGAGGGCCTTGTTCATTTCCTCTTTTTGTTCCTCTAATAACTGCGTAAGCATAGCTTTAACATCATTTTCCTGTGTTTCCGCTGAAATAAAATGTCCATTGATTTTTAGTGTTGCTGGTGGGACCATGGTGTCCTGATTTTTGTTGGGTGAGTTCTTAAGTCGACCTTGGCCAATTTTTTATATATAATCAAGGAGCTGTTTGTTCCTTGAGGCTCAACTTCAGACTGGAACTGTTAATCTTTGGTGTTTGAGTATTCCTCAGGAAGATCAGGGATGTGCAGTGGTTTGAGAGTGTGTGTTGTTGCTTCAGTTGTACCTGTGGAAGGAAAAACCACTTGTACAGAATCGTTGTTGCAGGGTGGGGGTTAAGTGTGTCTCTGTGTGTGTGTGTGTTCGTTTGCATGTGTATGTGCATGCAAGCCCACTAGAGAGTGTATATGGTTGAGCTATGGGGTTTGGGAACAAGCACAGGAAGGGATGTGGTTGCTAGTGCATTTAGCAAGTGCAGATTGTGGGCACCAAGTGCCTGCGTAGGTTTTTTGAATACCCAGTGGTCTTCAGTCTTTGGCGGGCTTAGCAGGTTGGACTCTGAGGTCTGTGGGTGATGCTGTGGGTAGGACATGTACTCTGCTGTGGGTTCTGTTCACCTGGCCCTGTGCTCTGTGCTAGAAGCTGTGACCACTGCCCGCTGGGCACCACTCTTGTCTGGAGGCTTGGCACCTCACTCTGTGCCAGAGGCTGAGTGTTCCAATTTGAGATGGTGGCCGGGGTGCAGTTCTGGTCTGAAGGCTCTGCACTCTGACCTGGGCTTGCAGCTAAGGGCTGCACTCTGGTCTGGAGGCTCTGTGCTCAGGTCTGGGCTGGCACCTAAGTGCTCTGATCTGGTCCAGGGACTTGGCGCCTCCCTCTTAGCCAGAGGCTGTGCACCCTTGTCTGGGATGGTAGCTGGGGGTACCTCATTCTTGACCGGAGGCTATGCTTTCCCAGTTCAGGATGACGGCTAGGGGAGTTGCAGGAGCCTGTGCACTCAGATCTAGGCTAGCAGATGTGTGCCTGCTAGTCCTTAGACCTTTTCCAGGAATTGACTGGGTGACCTGAGGACCTTCCCACTTGATTTCCTCACCTTTGGATTTCCTCTTACCTGGCAATGACAAACGCTGGTGTTTTAGGTCCCATAATTCAGTCTCTTGGTCACTGTTCCGATACCGCTGTCCTGCTCCTCAAAGAGGTTGTCCTCTTGGGGCTGCCATCTTGGATCTCCCTGAAAGTTTTTCTTTTATGATTTTGTGAAAGACATTTTCTGGGCCATTGGGCTGGGAATCTCCTCCTCCTCCTTCTGTTCCTATTATTCTTAGGTTTAGTCTTTTCATAGTGCCCCAAATTTCCTGGATGTTTCGTTTTGAAACTTTTTTAATATAGCTTCTATAGTGTCTTCTCTGCCTGAGAATCTCTCTTCCACCTCTCATATTCTGTTGGCAATTCTTATGTCTGTTTTTCTTGGCCTTTTTAAAGGTTTTATTTTTTATTTATTTTTACATTTTTAATTTTAATACTAGTTATATTTTTTATTAATGTAATTTATATAATTTTATATTAATCACAGGTTATGTACTTTGTATCCCAGCCTTAACCCCATCCCTCAGTTCCTCCCACTCTCCCCATCCCTCCCTCATCTCCTCCCTGACCCCCCTCCAAGTCCACTGATACGGGAAGACCTCCTCCCTTCCACCCGACCCTCGTTTATCATATGTCTTCAGGGCTGGCTGCAATGTCCTCTTTTGGGATCTAACTAGGCTGTTCCTCCCTGGGGGGAGGGAGGGTCAAAGAGCCAGCCATTGAGTTCATGACAGAAATAGTCTCTGTTCCCCTACTAGGTTACCTAGTTGGATACTGAGTTACCATGGGCCACATCTGAGCAGGGGTTCTAGGTTATATCCATACATGGTCCTTGGTTGGAGAAATAGTTTACAAAAGACCCATGTGCCCTGATCTATTTGGTCTTTGTGGAGCTCTTGTCCTTGCCAAGTCTTACCAACTCCCCCTTTTTTCATATTATTCACTGCCCTCTGCTGAAGGCTTGGTTGTGAGTCTTAATATCTGCTTTGATACATTGCTATGTAGAGTCTTTCAGAGTCCCTTTGTGGTAGGCTCCTGTCCTGCTGCTGTTTTCTCCTACATTCAATGTCCATCCCATTTGTCCATCTAAGCGAGGATTGATCATCCCAACCTGGGTCCTCCTTCTTGTTTATCTTCCCTAGGTGTATCGATTTTAGCATGACCGTCCTATCCTATAGGTCTATATAAGTGAGTATATACCATTTTATTTTATTAACTCTGTATCACAGCTCCCTCATTCCCTCCCAATCCCACCCTCCCTCTCTCATCTTCTCCCTGCTCCTTTCCAAATCCACTGATAGGGGAGGACCTCCTCCCATTTCATCTGACCCTGGGTTATCAGGTATCTTTAGAACTGGCTGCAAAGTCCTCCTCTGTGGCCTAGCAGGGCTTCTCCTCCATTGCAGGGTGGGGAGGTCAAAGAGCCTACCATTGAGTTCATGTAAGAAATAGTCCCTATTCCCCTTACTAGGGTAACCCACTTGGATACTGAGGTACCATGGGCTACATCCAAGCAGAGGTTCTAGGTTATATCCATACATGGTCTTTGGTTGGAAAAACAGTCTCATATAAGACCCCTGTGCCCAGAAATATTTGGTCCAGGTCATATTAACTCCACCTTCTTTCATATGATTCCCCTGCACTCTGCCAAAGGTTTGGCTATGAGTCTCAGCATCTGCTTTGATACACTGCTAGGTAGAGTCTTTCAGAGACCCTCTGTGGTAAGCTCCAGTCCTCTTACTTGCTTTCTCCTACATCCAATGTCCATATCATTTGTCTTTCTAAGTGAGGTTTGATCATCTTACCCCAGGCCCTCTTTTTTGTTTATCTTCTTTAGGTGTATAGACATCATTATGTTTATCACATCTTATAGGTCTAAATAAGTGAGTATATACCATGAGTGTCTTTCTGCTTCTGGGATACCTCACTCAAAGTGATCTTTTCTTGATCCCACCATTTGCCTGCAAATGTCATGATTTCTTTGTTTTTAAATTGCTGAGTAGTATTCCATTGTGTAAAAATACCACAATTTCTGTATGCATTACTCTGTTGATGGACATCTGGGTTGTTTCCAGGTTCTGGTTATTACAAATAAAGCTGCTATCAACATGGTTGAGCAAATGTCCTTGTGTACTTGAGCATCTTTTGGATAAATGCCTAGGAATGGTATAGCTGGATCTTGAGGAAGCCCTATTCCTAATTGTCTGAGAAAGCGCCAGATTGATTTCCAAAGTGGTTGTACAAGTTTGCATTCTCACCAGCCATGGAGGAGCATTCCCCTTTCTCCACAACCTCTCCAGCATGTGTTGTCATTTGAGTTTTTCATGTCTAGGATTGCCTCACTTTGTGTCTTCTTTTTTGGTGTAGTAGGATAGCTAGATTCTAATAATGTCATATTATCCTGGGTTTCCTTGAGTATGTTCTTACATATGCTGGCCTTTAACCATCTGGTTGACCCTGGTATTGGCAGGCTTGTAGGACCTTGATACTTGTGGGCCTCTGGGTTTGTAGGTAGAGGTAGGGCCTGGTGACTGGGGCTGAGAGGGTGTGGTGCAAACCACACTCTTTCTAATTTGGGAGAATGGTTTCACCTGGTAGTCTCTGAGGGTTATGGCCTCTGGCATAGCAGATAGCAATGGAGCCTGGGAACTGGTTCAGAGACCTCACTGCTGCTTGGTTTGCCAAGTAGAAACCATCAGCAGGGAGTTGGGGGAAGAAATCTTACCCGGTATTCATTGATGGCTACTGTCTCTGGGTTATCATTAGGCTTGGAGCCTGGGAACTGGCACTACTGCTGGGTGTGCCTGGGGGGACCCACAGGCAGGGAGTTGGTGGACTGAATAGTCATTCCTTCAAAAACGTTTACATTCCTTTCAAGTAAATTATGGTGTGGAGTAGAAATGTTACCCTACAAATTATATGAGTACAAAGGATATTTGGTCCATTTTTGGGGAAAAGTCAATTCTGCCTCTTAGAAAGAGTTTAAATATAGAGAGTCAAAAGTGAAGAATGTATTCATGAGTTTTCATGTGTAGCTTGATTTAATGGAGGTTGACACCTTGAGTCCTGAAAGTCTAATGGAGAATTTTACCAAGCTTTGAGAAAATATCAGTGTTTTAGTTTCACTTTCATCCTATTTTCAAGGTAGAGCTTTCAGTTGAAAGGTGATTAATAGGAGAAGAAACCTCAAATGCACAGAAGAAGCAACACATGGTACTTATAGTAGATGTAGTATCAACAATGACTTGATTATCAAAACAAATATATAAGGCTAGTGGACATCATAAGATTCATATGATACAAGTTGAACTAAAATAATTGTAGCTTTGAAAATTTCTTTCTCATTAGTCATTAACCTCACACATGTTGTTTCCAAGATAAGATAAAACAAAAGAAAGCATTGCATAACTGCTCAATTTCATTCTTGGGATGAATTTTGATGTCTGGAGAAATGATAGATAATGTGTGTCTGAACACAGGGAAAGCTGGTTTAGTTTCTTCGTTACTGTTCTGCGTAAGTCACACCAAAAGCTTTTGTGGTTTGAATTTAGTCTTAGAAAGGGGTGTGACATAGAAGTTACAAGTTGTTTGTCATTAGCAATGTGGAGAAAATAGCAAGAGGGACACAGAGAGAGACAGAAAGACAGAAAGAAACAGAGGGAGGAGAAAGTGAGGGAGAGGGAGTGGGAGATAGATGACAGACATACAGAAAGACAGAGAAGGAAAGACTGGGACAGATAAAGAGAACTGATTACAAAATCATATTTAGATATAAACTTCTATGCATGCATGACTAAGATAAATACAGTTGAAATGAGTTCAAGTGGAAGTTTTTGAGGTTTACAGTCTCTACAGCATGTTCAATTGAAGGTAATTGAATTCTAACTGCTTTTTAAAAAATTATTATTTCTTTCTTTTTTGGGAGGGGTGTTAGACTGTAATTGCATCATTTTAGTATTTTCTTTCTCTCTTCAAAATTTCCCATATACTTTTTAACCCTTATATTTATAGAGGAATTTTAATCCAGCAATATGGTTACTCTGGCAAGGGATTACATCCTAAAATCTAGGTCTCTATGATCCAGCTGGAATGCAGACACACCCTTAGTACACAGCTTTAATCCTTCTGGCTGGAATTTGATTTAATCCTAAACAATGATATCTTAATGAGGGGCTGACTAAGTGAATGGGCTTGCAAACAATTTACATCAGACCTAAGAATCAGAAACTTACTCTTGTTTGTAAGTAGAAACTTTATTTAGCAAAGACTTGACAGGGAACAAACAGAAATGTATCCCTTAGCTAGGACTTAAACAGAGCACACAGGAACATAACTGTCTTTGAAAACAGAACTCAAGCTGCAAGGTATGTTATTCTGTTTTTGTCTCTCATTAACTTGCAATGTATTTGGGCCTCTTTTGGTTTCACAATACCCTTCTTTGCTCTTTTCAAATTCATAGCTTTGTATTTTATTAATTGTCATTGCATATGCATATATGCAAATACATAAGTAAAACCTGCTCAGTCTCTTTCATGTTACTCAAATGTATGTTTCCAGGGTGCACTATTCGCTATTTGATAATCATGATGTGTGTCTCAAGACTATTTCTCCTGCTCTCAGTAGTTTTTATTTGCTTATAGTGAGAGACCAAGAGATTAAAGATAGCTATTTTTAGTGTTTAAGGCCTAAAGTAGTTGGGTGGGGAGGTCCAGTGGTGCTCTGAGGGAAAGAACTCGCCTTACCACATTCTTTACCCACACACTAGAGATACAGTTGCAAGGAAACTGGCCCATCTCCCTAGGGAGGGATTAATGGTTTGGGGACCTTCCTATAGCCAATCAATTCAAAATGCAAGGTTTCAACCAATAGATGCTTGTCCCTATAGGAACCGATAGGAATTGCCCCTGCCTTGGGCATGCTAGGAAGGACCAGAATCTTTAAATTACCCAACTAACCTTAGCACAGGACTCTCGACTCTTCACAGATTCAGCGGTGGGGGCTCTGAGCCCAAGCTGCAGCTTGTAATGATTTATAATAAAAAAGATCCTCATGTGATTTGCAACTGAGTCAGCTCCTAGTGGTAGTCTTTTGGGGAATCATGATTCGGGCACAACAATAGTTATATGTGGAAGATTAAGGCCTCCTGGGCTTTGACCCACATTAACGTATCAATTTCTATTGTTTTTATTCAGTTCTCCTTTAAGCAATGAAGGAGGTGAGAATTTATGTGTGCCACTTTTGGCATAACTACGCATCACAATCTCACAGCAAAGTCCTTATTACTCCTGCATTTACAACAGCAGTTGCTCCTCTAAAATAATCCCTGAACCTTACATTAGGGAACTTTATCGTAAATGTATTCACTGGGACTGAGCTTTGCAACTTCGCACTTTCATTGGATGTGGCTTCTGCACTGGCCTCCTGCTGTGGCAAAGAGAAGTTTCCTGATGCAGGAGAGGAGGGAAATTATCTGTAGCCACAAAGACATGTATTTAAAATGTAGTCGGTGATTACTGGTTTAGCACAGTGGCAGTTGCAGGTTCTTTACTCTAGTAGCCCTGGGTATTGCTCAGCTATATTCATTGCTGTTCTATTTACAGTAGATGAGAAATGGAAACAATCTCAATGTCCTTCAAAGGACAAAAGGAAAATGATAATGTAGTACAGACCATTATTAAATATTAGACATCTGTAAATAAAATGAAAGCATAAAAATTTCAGATAAGTGTATAGAACAAGGAAAGATCACACTGAATGAGACAACCCAGACTCCGAAAGAGATAGGTTGCATATTCTTTTTCACCTGAATCTCACAACACCAAACTTTTAGATGTGAGTAAATATCTTAGGATAACTGAAGAAATGAATAAAAAGGTACTCTTGTCAAGGAAGGGTGATTGAGAGGGGAACAGTAGGATACCAATAATCGGATGGGTCAAATCAGGACAAGTGAGGGCCTCTAGTTAGGAGATGGAAGAAAGATAGATACAGAAGAGGCAAAAAGGTCAAACAACAGCAAATACATCTGCAGACATCATAAGGAATCATTATTAATCATACATAATCTTAAGTACCAATGTACATAAAATATGTATAATACATATAAGTTAGTGTATAAACGTACATTTATAGTTTAAACAAAAGTACCCCATCTGTGCACCAAAAATCAAATACTGTTTAGCAAAATCCCCAATGCAAGGCACAGGAGCCGCTTCTGGTGTGTTTTTCAGGGTTGTTCAAGAATTTCCTCAAAATTATAGGCTAACGCTTTGCCCTCTGCTGACCTCAATCCTGAAGTGCAAAGTAAGGCCCTGTTGGTTAAGACACCACATAGTTCAGTTGCAGGACTGTGAGGCTCCTAAATGTTTCTTCCTTGAGAACTAGTTTTTGTGGTACCAGAAGCTTCCATATGCAAGCTTCTGAAGGTAAGATGCAGCAAACATTCTACCCTGCAATAACACCTTTGAACCACAACAATGAATAGTATTATACAATAAACCTAAAGTGAAGAAGTGGAAGGAATGCCTTGGCAGTAACCAAGATCCTCTGATTGCACTTAAGTCTGGCTCAACAAGAAGGAAATCATGACTGGTACCACAACATAGTCAAATTGGTTATTAACAGTCCACCTTAGAATGTATATTATGCAAATGGTGTTTGAAATCATGAGATCTCAGATAGTAACAGTGTTAAGGTTTTAAAGGAGAAGAGTGCCAAGAAATCTAGATAAAAATAGCTATCAACGAGTAGATAAAAACAATTCCAGTTGTTTTCAAGATTAGATGAGAAATACTGTCAGGAAAGCAACTAGAACTTGTTTTCACCTACTCATTGATAGCTATTTTTATCGGAATTATAAGTAGGAACAGAGAAGAACTTTATAGTACTTGTTTTGTAAAACAATTTCTATGTTGCTCTTACTCCGTTCTCTCTCTTACTCTATTCTCTCTCTCTCTTATATGTTATACATGTGTGTATGCATGTTTGTCCATATATTTTCAGTAAAACAAGGTGTAATATATTCTTAAAATAAATTATTTTTAGTTTTGGATACATGTTGCCTATCATTTTAAAATGGTTGGCTTTGGTAACTGTGTATACTATGAAAAACATTATTAGTTTTTCCAATCAGTGTGCCTAAATTGGAGAGCACAATTGATGTCATATGTACTAGAACTTTTATCAACATCATACATGCAATATCCATTAGGCTTGATGGACATTGCATAAAAGTTAATTGAAAATGACTGTGTGGTTTTCAAAGATGAGAACAAATATATTTTACTCCAAAACTAACTCATGCATAATTATGTGCAACAAATGAAAAACTATATTTCAGTAACCATCTGTTAAATGTGCTTTCATAATACTCAGTTAAGTGTCATTCCATATCAAATCATATTTTTATAAGTAGAATAATCAAATAATATTTCCAAACATGTCTTGCAATGAAAGTGAGGTCAAAGAGCAACAATCCTATCCAAAGAAAATTTGAAATTTATAATGAAATCAAAATGCAATCTTAGCTTTCTTGCTATGGAGGTTACTGATATTTCCACTGTCTTGGCAGAGATACTGGATACTTGGTATCTTGCACCTGGCTTTTAGAGGGTCCATTGTTGTGCATTCATTAACATTGTTTTGGTTAAAAAAATACCATAAATTTGGACAATGCTCATTCCAGTGATCTTCTAGCCCTTCTGTAAGCAGCTGGGAAACAGCTTCTAACAAGACACTTTGTGTTTGAAAAACACTGTCAATGCTGTAACTTAATCTTGGCAAATACATAGCAGTCATTTGTGTTCAAACATAAACAATTGGCAAGAGTACTTAGCCACGTGTGGAAAAGAAAATTTTCTTTGTCTTAGCCATTACAAGTTAATATGCTCTGCCCAGCCAGTGCAACTAAATTAATCTTTCACATTTTGAACTGGGATAGTCTTTCTTCATGTTCTGGGATTACCACTTTATTCATGAATATTCCTTGATTTTATTTTTTGTCATTAGAATTATTGTAACTACATGACTAAGATGGAGCACTTGTTATAAAATAGTTGACTTATGTAAGTGTGCATTGATGTCATATTAAAAAAAATTTAAAAATCAGTTTGGAGTAGCTTAAATAGTGAGCCAAAATCTTCTACGTTCTGTGTTTCCCAGGAGGCCTGGACACCACCCAGCCAGAGGTGTGTGCCTCTCCCTAGAGAAGGACCAAGCAATGTTGGCTTCTAGGTGGAATAGAGTGAATTGTAGGGACAAAAGGTTTGCCTCTCCCAGGAATGCTGCTTTCTGGACCAAGAAGGGTAGAACATGAAACCAAGATTTGTGCCAGATCTCCAGTTCAGCCAGAGGTGGGGGAGAAAATATTTCTCAGAAATAAGTGTTACCACTCTTTTAGCTGAACTGCTAGCTACAACCAGGCCAGTAGGCAGCAAGTAGCTAAGGGCACCGAAAAGCTGAGCCAGGGAGCAACAAGAGCCCATCCTGACTTGGATGAGTTAGTGGCCGCTTCGAGAACAACCAGTAACAGAGGCTTGGAACTCTGAAACCGAGAGGCAGTGGAAGAAGCCTGATTTGGTTTGAGCAGACAGAATGGCTGCTTTGAAAACAAGTGGCTGCCAGCCTTCACAGATGGGCACTGTGGTAGGCAGAGATGTGCCAGAAGTTCTGGAGTTCCAAAGCCACAGTGATACTGCAGCATTACAGCCCTTTGGTTAAGCCACGTGCTAATCGCAGAAGGTATGGGCAAACACACATACTTGGTTGGTTCACGGTGAGAATGCAGGTCTGGTGGCTGCTCCATGGAAGGTCAGGAGCTCAAAGTGGGCTACAGTGGCAACTGAGGCAGCTAAGGCTTCCAGGCCAGAGCCAAGCCTGAGGATTCAGCAGCAAAGCATTCAGGGAGGAGGGTATTCTTTCCTTCCTTAGAATGAATGACCAGTTTCAGACAGGCGTCGGTGAAATTGATGGGGTCTTCCCCCCCTTTTATTTTATATAAAACAGGGACTTACAAACCTTGGGCAGTGGAAGGGTTTGGGAGGGTGAATGTGTTTGATTTTCTGGGGTTAGGACTGACATTGATACTTCATTTACATACAGCAGCACAGTCCCGTCATAATAAGGGGAACTCAGTACTTAATTATCCTATGGGCACCCGAGTTTGGGAGAAGAACTCCAGGTACGATTAGAGGTATGGAAAAAAGGTTGAAAGCTAAGGTACCAGGACATCTCATTAGCATGGGGCGGCGGTAGTTATTTCCCTGAATTCCCAGGTGCACACTGAACAGTTTACATATCAGGAAAGGGTTGGATCTGGAATTTCTCTGAGGGCTATGTGGCACTCATTAGAAGATATGGGGGTTTCTCCAGATCAGGCAGAGAGGAGGGACCCAGGCAGAGGAAGGGAGTCTGCCATTTTAGCACACAACCCAGGGGCTATCCAGTAATGCCAGTCTTCAACCTTAGCAGGAGGATCGAACAATTTTCATTCTTCACTTCTCACTCTGTGTTCTCTCTGCCTGTAGTTTGAGGTTGTGGCCTTTATGTAACCGGTCTGTTTTAGGGCTAACATCTGTTCAATGATAGGGCATAAAATGGGACTATATTTATTGAACTTCACAGAAAACAAGGTATGAAGAAAAGTAGAACCATTTTTAACCTAAATATTTAACAGAGCTTTACAATGGAAGACTGATAGACAATGTCAATTCTACAGCCTCAAGCTTCTCAGATTTACACACATCTGCAATATATATATGAGTATAAAATGATATACATCACATACACACACGCACAAATGCACACACAATGCTGATATTTAGTGGAAAAGAAATTCTGGAATCTGATGAGTGATACTAATTTGTGTTGTTCTATTCTCCATATTGTGCATTTGCACCCTTTTTCTATTCTATTTTAATTGGGTTTTAAGACAGAGTCACCCCTATGTAACCCATACTTGCCCAGAATTCACTCTGTGACTTGGAAGGGCCTCCCATTCATTGTGTTCACCCGGTCTCAACCTCCTTAGTTAGAAAATTATGCTTACTAGCTGTTAGCATTCAGGTAATTTTGCTGGCCTACCCTCAGGGACCTAGAAATTTCTTATATCATGACCTACCTCCATGACCAGGTGGGACAGGTATTTGTGGTGAATAAAAGGAACCCTACCACCCCAGCTTTCTCTCTGTTCTAGGCTTTCTTACATCCGCTTCTTCACACCCCCCACTTCTGTGGCCTCCTGGCTCTGATTCTGTCCATTTGCCTCTACCTTTTCTTCAGGTCCTCACTCATCTCTCTTCCCTCAATAAATCTCCTTATATCAGATCTGTTGCACAGTGTAATTTCTGAGGAGGCGTACCTTGCCATAGGCTCTCCATGGTACCCCTTCCCTGCATATATTTCATAATATTTGTTATTGTGGCTTTGGGGGGCTCTCCTGGTATCTGTTCAGACTAGGATCCCTTCTGCCACTATGCTTGACCAACAGATTTTCTTTCTGCTCCATTGGAGGCTAGGCATCCCACCTAACAGCAGTACATGGTTGAGTTCTCTCTGTAACATGGCTTAAATACTAATCAATGTCTGGTTGTTTCCTTGGTTGAGGACTCATTCTTCCAGCATGTTTGTTTGTTTGTTTGTTTG
>JAQQSO010005482.1:0-12011 GCA_028658305.1 Pachyuromys duprasi
TGCTGAATAGTATTCCATTGTGTAAAAGTACCACAATTTCTGTATCCATTCCTCAACTGAGGGACATCTGGGTTGTTTCCAAGTTCTGGCTATTACAAATAAAGCAGCCACGAACATGGTTGAGCAAATGTCCTTGTTGTGTACTTGTGTTGTTGTTTTCTGGGTGTTTTCTGGGTGTTTAGCTTCTTTAGCTTGGAGTTTTTCTTCTAATACCTTCTGTAGGGCTCAATTGGTAGATAGATGTTGCTTAAATTTGGCTTTATTGTGAAATAACTTATTGTTTTCATCTATAGAGATTGAACTTTTGGTGGATATAGGAGTTTTTTTTTGCAAGCTAAACACTCATCTACATAATTTAAAAAATATAAAATGAAATTTTAAAGGAGAATACTGTTAATACTTTTATGCAAAGATATTGAATATCCTAAAAGAATCAAATGTCTAGAAAAGCACATCACAGAGAGTTAGAATCACAGAGTACAATAGGATAGGAATTATAGGTAGTAAAAAGATAAAATAAGTATTCAAAGTCCTGCCAAGGATCAGACACATGGGAGCTGTTAGCCTCACTGCAATTTCAACCATTGAAGTGAAATTAACTACATTGCTTCTAAAGTTCTTTCAGAACAGTGAAGAAAATAAATACTTCCAGTTCTTTCTATAAGGCCAGCATTATCTTAACACCAAGTTCAGATAAGGACAATACAAAAAATATATAGACCATTATTACCAAAAATTTATAAATTTGGGAACTGTAAAACAATAAATAAAATTAATTACTAAACAAATGGCTCCCTAGAAATATTATTGCAATTGAGAAACCCCAGCAAACCTGAAAATGACAAAGAGAGAAACCACAAGTGACAAATAATCAGGGTTACACATACTGTAAGTATACCGCGCACGTTATGTATATAATTCACAAGTAAAATGAAATGGATCATTCTGAAATGCAGTAGCTACCCTAAGTTACCTACATGCAGTGAATCATTTGACCAACTATAGAAAAAAAATGGCACTTACTGGATGAAACTTCAGTATCTGATGAGCTTAACAAGTTCTTTTAATGTTTCTTTAAAAGCTCAAAAGAAAGGTAGCACTTCCATTCGATTCATTTCAATACTAAGTTTGTGCATTACTCTGATTTAAAAAAGGAAAAAAGGAGAGCAGCGAAAGGAACCAGTTATACATGAATATGGATATTCAGAGATCAAAACTGTTAAAGAGACACTTCCCTAGAAATACCTGAGAATTAACCCATCAGAGCACACATATGCAATATCATGTTTATTAACATTTGCTTCTGAGAATATGTATCATGAATCTTTCATGATAGTTAAAAAAAAAAAAAAACAAAACCAAAAACACTCTTAGAAGCTATTTAACTAAGGGGAACACGAGTTTCCACCAATCAGTGAGCTAAGAATGTCATCAGATAGCATTTATGGTATATAGAATAAATCTCTCCATCTTGTTGTACTCACCTTTCTGATGTAGCTACCAATGTCTTTTAAAGTTGCCTTGATTTAGGAATTTATTTGTTCTCTAAAACTATGATTGAAAAAAACTGTGAAACTGCCTCTACATTGAAACCTCAACTTCAGGGTAACCTCAATTTGTGGTTCTGGGCCATCCCACTCATAATATCTCTAGAATGGAAGTATTTCTTATTCCCTTTAAGATGAAAGCTATGGTTTTTAAACCAACACATTGTTATATGGTACACAAATAATTTGCTTCAGTCACTAAAGGCAAACAACAGCAGAAACAGAATCTGAGAGCATATCTAAGGAAACCAGAAACCAGACAGAATAGAAAGCTGAGCATATGTCAAAAGATGATTGTGTAAGTGATATAAATATCTTAAAAAGTTACAAGTTATTAATTTAGCAAAAGTAATCAAGTAGCTTCATCTGTTCACTGGTGACTATTTAGATGCAACCTAGTATCTTAGAGAGCAGACTGGAGACCTACTGTAAGTCTTAGGATAAAGTTACAAGAGAAACTTGAAATGGTGGTGACCAGTACAGGCATGATTTCCTAAGAAGAGATGAATATATGGGGGGGGGGTCAACAAATGAGGAAAATGATGAGTTCATTGTACTTTCTGAGGCAAAGGAGATACACAGCTTCCAATCCACCGTTATTTTTAATTGTTTTAGATTATCTTTTATTCACTCTCTGACAATTTCATAAATGTGTGCAGAATCTAATGATTGTGCCCACTGTACTCCCTCTGACCACCCCTAGACATCCCCACACACATGGCTCCAACCTTCCTGTCCCCCTTTAAAAAATCCCTACTCATTAAAGTTCATGTTGCCTGCTGAAATGTTTATGATCTTGTGGACTGTTTGTAAGTCTTGTTCGCATTAGCCACAGCTGCAGTGAGTTATTGAGTGCAAAAGTCATGTCATATCCCAAAGATAGCATTTCACAACACTCACTCACTCACTCACTCTTTCCCTGTGCCCTCAGGGAGGATGGTCAGGGGTTTACAGCTGACCAATCAGTATTCACTTACTCTCAGCACACTGATGAGTTATGAAACTGCATTGAATGCTTCCCATTGCAAATGAGGCTTCTATGGTCAAAACATTAATCTATGAAGATAAACACAAAATGTAGAAGGCATTCCATGATGTGTCCATTTAGAAAAATGACAGTTTTAGTTTCCCCCCTAGAATCTCCCAAGCCTTAAGGTCTTAACCAGTTTTGCAGTATTAGCCATGGATTTCTCCTGTGTAGTGGATACCAGACCCAACCAGAAAGCAGTTGATTAATCCTGCAAACATTCATTCCACTAAGGCCCATTGGGCACATCTTGCCTGGTAGGTAAATATTGTAGCATTCAAGTTCTAGAAATGATACAGTCTAGTTAATTGATTTCTTTTTTTTTTTTCTGCAAGTGGCCTAAAAGGCAAATGTGGGATCTTTTGATCAAAATGGAGAAGGCCAACAGCCATTTTATAGCTTTTCCTTTGATGAGACAGCCTGTTAAACAAACCAGAAGAAATTACTGAGGTACAAATCTTATCTGTCCTGAGTTTGTAAATCTAGCGCAGTTCACATAGTTCTGTGATAGGATTTCAGCCTTTTAAAATGGTATATTAACTATGTAACACATGACATGGCAGCCCTGTCTCAAGCAGCATACTAAGCACCTCTCAGGAGGATTGGAAGGACTGATGGCTTCTGATACCTATTGACTTAAAAAGAAATTGCCTCAGGGCCCTTTGACATTCAAGGGAGACATGCTACAGAATGTCCTTTCCCCTGAGAGTTTTGACCTGGGGATTTTTATCCCTTAGAATGCAGTCTCTGCCCATGTTTGGCAGACATTTCACTGTGAACATGGGTTAGGCATTATAAAGAAGTAGTTTTGATGGAATACATGATGCTAAAACAAGTGGAACTTATCCAGAGTCACTGCTAAAATTTAGGAAGGAATAAAATTAATTCTAATGGGAACATTGTGAGGCATATGTTATGTGTTGCACATTTTGCCATGCTAATTGTTAAATTAATAAGATACAATGTCCACAATATTACTTGCTTCTTCTTAACTGCCTTAAATTATGGCTTTTATTAGCTTTGATTATGAGCTGTTGTAAATATGAGCTAAAAGGCTGTCCTACTCAATCATAGTCTCTTCAGTCTATTGTATTCAGACTGCAAAAGCTAGCAGCCAACCTCCATTGGAAAGAGACACAACTTTCAGTTGACTGCAGTTCTTGAACTTCTGACCTACTACACACTAGATAAACTGTTTTTATTACATATTACCTATTATCATAACTATGACCTTCCACTCATGTAAACAAACCTGAATGTTGAATAAATCTTCACTCTCTCAGCACACTATCTTGTTCTTAAAGAAAAATAAAATGCATCATGCTAAACCCAAGGTATTATCCAGTGACAATTTTGAATTTGTGTCATCATGTCTCTATCAATCATTGCCAGAATGTCTTATTGTGAGTTTGTTTTGGAAAGCAGTGGGGTATATGCAGAATTGACACTCAGTGGCCTCATCTATTTACTGTAAAGCAGGTAGAAAAGGAAACAATACCTTTATTTCAGACAGAAAAACAATAAAGCAGCTCATCAGATATGATGAGCATTTCTTCCTAAGACACACACACACACACACACGGAGAGAGAGAGTCCCTGCAATAAGCAAGGCTAACATAGATGCAAAAGTCCTTCTTGTAGGTCTGTATCTCTGACCAGCTGCAGTGGAAGTGGTGATAGCTCATAACCTCAATGACCTTCTATCCTTCACTCACTGGTTTGGAGGGTCACCAGCAATGGGCTGCCTGCATGTATTTACATTTCTGAATCTGTCTCATAGACAATCTAACTGTAGAACTCTAGAAAGACTTGAAATAATAATTTAAAATGCTGTTGCATCTTAAAATATTTTCATTATCCTTTTATTAAGTTAAATCCAACTCTGTACAGAAAGGGAAAGATAAGCCACACATTTCTCTTTGTTTGTTGAGTGAGGACAGTCTTTTTCTATAGCAATGTAAAATCAGTTTTGCATGGGAAACTGACTATTGCAAGTATTGAATATAAAACCATGTAATTTCACATCAAGCATTCCAAAACTTCACATCATGGTTCATCTTTGACTTATGTGGCCTGTCTTCTAGAGAATATTATGTGCTGACACTAGAAAAATCATGGAGAGGACACAATTTGAAAGGAAATTTAAATTTTTTTCACAAAACATAGTCCTTAGACAGAAAAATCTAATTCAAAACTATTTGATCTATTAAAATGACAGAATTTGTCACTTTCATTTTTATTTAAGAAAATACATTTTGTTTTCTGTTACTGTCCACTAGCATGGCAGAAAAGTACAAACCTGTAGGATCAGTGAGGGATACTGACCCACAGGGTAAAGGTAAAGTGAAGTCTGTAAAGAACATCTGACATCCTGCTCTGGTCTCGCATGTGTGTGCAATGGACAACGTGTGCAATGGACAATGTGTACACGCATGCACATAACACTCATACATTCTCTCTCTCCCTCAAACACGTGCACACACACACACACACACATACACACACACAGAGAGAGAGAGAGAGAGAGATGAAAAATGAAATAGTTGAAAGGTAAAAGTAACAAGAACAACACTATGACATTATAAGAGAAGAAATTGAAGGTTCCAGCCTAGTTTTCCAAGTTTGAATCACCAGAGGAGCTTTCGAGATGAATGCAATAGTTAGAATTATCACTTCCACGCCACATGGGTGTAAATTAATAAATATGATGCCACTTTGCTGCATAAAGAACTGAGCAATTAACCAAATTTATTACAGATGATGTGAACCAGCTTCTCACTGTTAGAATACAAATTTACTCATTAGTCAGGAGGAGAAGGTCAGGCCATTTGTAGTATAATGACATAGAATTTGAGCTGTCATGATGATTTCATCTTTGCTGCGATGCATATTCCAATGTTTACCTATAGAACTACATATACTACTGTGTGTGCAGGTTTCTGTGTTCAAGTGTATTATTTTTCTCTGTTAGCTTTGAGAGCCCTTGAAGCCCATTTGCCCGCATAACAATCAGCATGTCTACTCTACATAGCTTAGTTTCTTAATACTATGAACCAAAATTATATAATTTAAAATCAGAATTGAAGTTACACAGAGATGAGACACAATTCACAAAAAATTATATTCTGTAAGAAGGTAGGTTACAGAAGAAATATGTAAATAAACTAAAATTTGAATGATTCATAGATCAAATATGGACTATTTTAATGCATTCTAAAGCCAATATTACTCATACAGGAAAGCAATAGCCAAAATATTAAGATAATGGAGAGAAATTGGCATTGAATAAAATACACAAGATGAAAATGAAGCACTCTGTGACTCTGGATATTAACAAAGTCTTGAAAAATGAACAAACACAGAATGTCAGTGTAACAAAGGGACCTCAGAGCCGATTAAAATGAAAGTTTTTCAGAGTCTGAAATGGAAGTAATTTGAAAATTAAACACATAAATTATAAATACATACACATCTACACAGATGTGAGTTAATGATTAAATAGATATGCTTTGAGAACACATATCCTTTGCTGAAAAAAATCCCAATGGTTTAAGTAAATCTTCTGCACTTAGGAGGAATGGGAGGCATGTATGGAGTAAATACAGCAAGTTTCTTATAAAATTCAACACAGAGAGTGTATAATTCAAAAGGAAGAAATAACATGGCCTCTCCTTGCTAGTGGTCAGGCTCAACACTGGCTGTATCAATTGTGCTGGCTGTACTGTTCATTGTGATGTGTTGAAAAATGACATTTACCTGTGGTTTTCTTCAACAAAATTCATAAAACTAAGCTTCTGTGCTTATTACCAGAAAAAATTCCCAGAGTAAAGGCATTTTGTACATGCTTAATTAGAGTCTATTAAAGCCAACAGTACAATCTGAAACAGAGACACTTGGGAAGCTATCACAACTACAGTGCCACAGAGCAGCTTCAGAATGCAATATTCTGGTAGGACACTGAAGGCAACAAGCACAAGTGAATGGCATGTGGGTAATGACATATCATAACTCAAGCTTTGTGAAAACAAATGTATAAGACTGTTAAAAACTCTGAACTAAAAGGGTATAGCAGGCCAGATACTTGGAAATTTCTATGATAGCTTTAGAAATTTACTGTAAATTTAAAAAGTACTATCCCTAATTTAAAAAACAATGTACCTTTAAAGTGGAATCCACAAAACTCCCATATGTTCTTATAGATTACTCACAAAATGAACAGTCTATTTCCACCTGGCAAGCACAAACATATACTCTTCACAGATCTAATAAATAAATGAGAAAACAAATTAGTATAACTACCTCAGTGGAGTAAAAAAAAAAAAAACCTCAGGAATGATATGTGTGGAGTTTCACAATCTCTGTATCTACCTAGAATGACTGAGTGAGATAAGTATTATTATATTATATGGGTTTTAATAAAAATATAAAAATGAAGAGTTATCATTAGAGTTGACACAAAATGTCCAAAGACTCCTCTTTTTCGTCTTTTTAAAATTTTATTTTATGATTAGTTACATTTTATTAACTCTGTAACCCAGGTGTATCATGCTCCCCCATTCCCTCCCAATCCTACTATCCTTCCCTCATCTGCTCTCTGACCCTCTTCCAAGTCCACTGATAGGGGAGGACATCCTTCCCTTTCCTCTGACCCTGGTTTATCAGGTATCTTCAGGACTGCCTGAAAAGTCCTCCTCTGTGGCCTAGCAGGGCTGCTCCTCCCTTGCAGGGTGGGGAGGTCAAAGAGCCCACCATTGAGTTCATGTCAGAAATAGTCCCTATTCCCCATACTAGTGTACCCACTTGGATACTAAGCTGCCATGGGCTACATCCGAGCAGAGGTTCTAGGTTATATCCATACATGGTCCTTGGTTGGAGAAACAGTCTCATAAATGACCTCCGTGCCCAGGTATATTTGGTCCTTGTGGAGCTGCTGTCCTCTCCAGATCATATTAACTTCCCCTTCTTACTACTCAGCAATTAAAAACGAGGAAATCATGAAATCCGCAGGCAAATAGTGGGATCTAGAAAATATCATTCTGAGTGAGGTATCCCAGCAGGAGAAAGACACACATGGTATATACTCACTTATTTAGACCTATAATATATGATAAACATACTGAAATCTATACACCTAAAAAAATAAACAAAAAAGAGGAGCTGGGGTAAGATGATCAATCCTAACTTAGAAAGACAAATGGGATGTACATTGAATGTAGGAGAAAACAAGTAACAGGACAGGGTCCTACCACAGAGGGCCTCTTAAAGACTCTACCTAACAGTGTTTCAAAGCAGAAACTGAGACTTATAACCAAAGGCTCTTCTGTTGAGCATGGTTTTCCTATAATTTTTAAAATAATTACGTTAAAATAAATTGCAAGAAAGAATCCAAGATGGCAGCCCCGGGAGGACACTGTGTCTGAGGAGTAGGACAGCAGTGTTGGCACAGCGACCAGGAGACTGAACTCTGGGGACCTAAAACACCAGCATTTGTGATTGCCAGGTGAAAGGAAATCCTACGGTGAGGAAATTAAGTAATAAAGTCCTAGGGACACCTAGTTAACCCCTGGAAAAATTCTGGCACAGAGTGAGGTGTCAAGTCTCCAGACCAGAGTGGTGAACAGTCTGCTGTACTCACAGCTTCTAGCCCAGAGCCGGGCACACAGAGCCCACAAAAGAGTACGTGTCCACCCACAGCATCACCCACTGACCTCAGAGTCCAGCCTGTGGGACTGGCCACAGATTGAAGACCACTAGGAATTCAGGAAACTTGTGCAGGTGCTTGGTGCCTGCAATCTGAGCTTGCTAAATATGCTAGCACCCTCATCCCCTCCTGTGCTCTCTCCCAAACCTCAATAGCCCAAGCATATACACTCTTTAGCACTCCCCTTCAAGATACACACACACACACACACACACACACACACATACACACACACACACACTCCCCCACCCTTGCAACAATGATCCTGCACCAACAGCGTTTCCTCCCACAGATACAACAGATCCAACAACACACACTATCAAACCACTGGAACTCCCTGATCTTCTTGAAGAGTACTCCAGACACCAGAGACTGACAGTTCCAGTCTGAAGTTCAGCCTCAGGAACAAACAGCTCCTTGATTATATATAAACAAATGGCCAAAGGTCGATGTAAGAACTTACCCAACAAAAATCAGGACACCATGGCCCCACCAGAAACACCCAAAAGTAATGGAGATTTTTAATTCAGCAGAGACACAGGAAAACTATGTTCAAGCTATTCTTATGCAGTTACTAGAGGAACAAAAAGAGGAAATGAACAAAGTCCTCCAAGAAATACAGAAGAATATAACTGCCCATGTAGTGGAACAATTAAAGACATATAGAGAGGTAACAAACAAACAAAAAATAGGAGCCACATTCAATCAGATGAATGAAATGGTACAAAGCATGAAAACAGAATTAGAGTCTATAAAGAAAACAAAAGCAAAAAAAACCTGGAAATGGAGAACTTAGAGAAAATATCAGTAACCACAAAGGTAAGCATCACCAATAAAATACAAGGGAAGGAAGAGAAATTCTTGGGAGCTGAAGACATAGTTGCTGAAATGGATTCCTCACTCAAAGAAAAAGTAAAATCAGAAAAGTCCCAAGCACAAAACATCCAAGAAATCAAGGACACCATGAAAAGACAAAACGTAAGAATAATAGGAATAGATGAAAAAGAAGACTCCAGGCTCCAAGGACCAGAAAATATTTTTATGAAAATCATAGAAGAAAATTTTCCCAACTTAAAGAAAGAAATGTCCATAAACATACAAGAAGCCTACAGAACACCAAATAGACTAGACCAGGAAAGAAATACTTCTCATCACATCATAGTCAAAACACTAAACCTACAAAACAAAGAAAAAAATATTAAAGGTAGCAAGGGTAAAGGGTCAAGTAACATATGTAGGTAGACCTATCAGAATCACACCAGACTTCTCATCAGAAACTATGAAAGCCAGAAGGGCCTGGGCAGAGGTTATGCAGTCTTTAAGGGAACACAGATGCCAACCTAGACTACTATACCCAGCAATGCTTTCAATCAACATAGATGGAGAAAACAAAATATTCCATGAAAAAACAAAATTTATGCAATATCTACACAGCAACCAAGCCCTACAGAAGATACTAGAAGGAAAACTTCAATGCAATGAAAAACAACTACACCAAAGAAAATATAGGACATGGATAACTTCCCAACAAAAAGGAGGGGCAGGGAGCAATGAATCATAGTAAGACCACCAACTCCAAAATAAAAGGAACTAAGTCATTGGTCACTATTCTTTCAATATCAATGGATCCAACGCTCCAATAAAAAGACACAGACTAACAGAATGGTTGCAGAAACAGGATCCAACATTCTGCTGCATCCAAGAAACACACCTATGCAAAAAAGATAAACACTACCTCAGAGTAAAGGACTAGAAAATGTTTTTCAAGCAAATGGACTCAGAAAACAAGCTGGGGTAGCAATCCTAGTATCTAATAAAATAGACTTTCAACCAAAATTAATCAAGAAAGATGAGGAGGGGCGCTTCCTCTCTCATCAAAGGAAAATTCCAACAGGAGGACATTACAATTTTGAATATCTGTGCCCCAAATACAAGGCCACCTACATTTGTAAATGAAACATTGCTTAAGCTGAAATGAGACATTGATTCCAACTTGCTAATAGTGGGAGACTTCAACACTCTCACCAAGGGACAAATCATCTGGTCAGAAACAAGACAGGGAAACAAGGGCACTTACAGAAACCCTATATCAAATGGACCTTACAGACGTCTACAGAACTTTTCACTCTATATCAAAAGAGTATACCTTCTTTTTAGCACCTCATGGAACCTTCTCCAAAATAGACCATATAGTTGGTCACAAAGAAAGTCTCAACAGATACAAGAAAATTGAAATAATCCCTTGTATCCTATCAGACCATCATGGTCTAAAGCTGGACCTCAACAACAACAAAAAAAGCAAAAAGCCTGCACATACATGGAAAGTGAACAACTTGCTACTCAAGGACAGCTTGGTTAGGGAAAAAATAAAGAAAGAAATTAAAGACTTCCTAAAATTCAATAAAAAGGAAAGCATAACACACCCAAAGTTATGGGACACAATGAAGGCAGTGCTAAGAGGAAAGTTCATTGCACTAAGCACCTTCAAGAAGAAATTTGAAATATCTCATACAAGCAACTTAATGGCCAACTGAAAGCCCTAGGGGTAAAAAAAAGAAGCAGAAACACCCAAGAGGAGCAGACACCTGGAAATAATCAAACTCGGGGCTGAAATAAATCAATTAGAAACAAACAAAACTATTCAAATAATCAATGAAACCAAGAGCTGATTCTTTGAGAAAATCAACAAGATAGACAAGCCCCTAGCCAAACTAACAAAAAGGCAGAGAGAAACTATCCAAGTAAGCAAAATCAGAAATGAAAAGGAGGACATAGCTACAAACACTGAAGAAATCCAAACAATCATTAGTTCTTACTACAAAAGCCTATATGCCACAAAATTTGAAAATCTAAATGGAATGGACAATTTTCTTGATAGATTCCATCTACCTAAATTAAGTCAAGATCAGGTAGAAAAATTGAATAGTCCTATATCCCCCAAGGAAATAGAAGAAGCCGTCAACACCCTCCCTATTAAAAAAAAGCCCTGGGCCAGATGGTTTTAGTGCAGAATTCTACCAGACCTTCAAAGAAATGCTAACTCCAATTCTCTCTAAATGATTCCACAAAATAGAAATAAAAGGATAATTACCAAACTTATTCTATGAAGCCACAGTTGCCTTGATACCTAAACCACACAAAGACCCAACCAAAAAAGAGAACTTCAGACCTATCTCTCTTCTGAACATGGATGCGGAAATACTCAATAAAATACTTGCAAAACAAATCCAAGAACACACAAAAGATATCATCCACCATGACCAAGTAGGTTTCATCCCAGGCATGCAAGGGTGGTTCAATATGTGGAAATCCATCAATGTGTTCTACCATATAAACAAACTGAAGGAGAAAAACCACATGATCAAGATGTCAAGAAAAGCATTTGACAAAATCCAACACCCATTCATTTTTAATGTCTTGGAGAGATCAGGGATACAAGGCACATACCTAAACATAGTAAAGGCAATACACAGCAAGCCTATAGCCAACATCAAACTCAATGGAGAGAAACTTAAATCAATCTCACTGAAATCAGGGACAAGGCAAGGCTGCCTATTGTCTCCATATCTCTTCAACATAGTACTTGAAGTCCTAGCTAGAGCAATAAGGCAACTAAAGGAAGTCAAGGGGATACAAATTGGAAAGGAAGAAGTCAAAGTATCACTATTTGCAGATGATATGATAATATACATGAGTGACCCCAAAAATTCAGCCAGAGAACTCCTTCAACTGATAA
>JAQQSO010005483.1:0-12010 GCA_028658305.1 Pachyuromys duprasi
ACAGAAGTTATGGTACTTTTACACAATGGAATCCTACTCAGCAATTAAAAAGGAGGAAATTATGAAATTCGCAGGCAAATGGTGGGACCTGGAAACTATCATCCTGAGTGAGGTATCCCAAAAGCAGAAAGAAACATATGGTATATACTCACTTATATAGACCTATAGGATAGGAAGGTCATGCTGAAATCTATACACCTAGGGAAGATATACAAGAAGGAGGACCCAGTTTGGTAGGATCAATGCTCACTTAGATGAACAAATGGGATGGACATTGAATGGAGGATAAAACAAGCAACAGGACAGGAGCCTCTGAAAGAATCAATATAGCAATATATCAAAGCAGATATTAAGACTCACAACCAAGCCTTCGGCAGAGGGCGGGAAATAATAATAAAAATAGGGGAAGTTAGTAAGACTTGGGGAGAACAAGAGCTCCACAAAGACCAAACTGAGCAGGGCACAGGGGTCTTATATGAGACAGTTTCTCCAACCAAGGACCATGTATGGATATGTCCTAGAACCCCAGCTCAGAAGTGGCCCATGGTAGCTCGGTGTCCAACTGAAGACCTTAGTAAGGGGAACAGGGACTGTTTCTGTCATGAACTTGATGGCTGGCTCTATGACCCCATCCTTGGCATGCTCCATACATGCCAAGGAGCAACAGCCTGGCTAGATCCCAGGGGAGGACATTGAAGCCAGCCCTGAAGAGACAAGATGAACTGCGGTCGGATGGAAGGGGAGGAAGTCCTTCCCTGTAGGTGGACTTGTAGGGGGCAGGGAGGAGATGAGGGAGGGATGGGGAGAGTGGGAGGGAATGAAGGAGGGGGCTATGCCTGGGATGCAAAGTACCTAACCTCTGATTGATATAAAAATAAATAACATTTAACAAAAAAAAGAAAGAAAATTGTCCATTTCCTTTATATTTTCTCTAGTCTCCTCCTAGTCCCACTCTCCCTCCCTCTTCTCCCCCTATGCCTTTTCCCTAGTTCCCTGATAGGGGAGGACCTCCTACCCTTCTATCAAGCTGGCTGTATCATCTTCCTCTGTAGCCTGGCAAGGCCCCCAGGAGGAGGTGAACAAAGAGCTGGCCACTGAGTTCATGTCAGAAGCAGCCTATGTAGAAACTGATGCCTATGGGATTAATCTGAACAGGGGTCTAGGTCCACTCCACGCATGGTCCTTGGTTGGAGTATCAGTCTCTGCAGGACCCTCTGGGCCCAGGTTTTATGACTCTGTTGGTCTCCTTGTAGAGTTCCTGTCCCCTCCAAGTCTTTCTATCTCCCTCTTCTCCATAAGTTTCCGGCACTCAGCTCAAAGCTTGGTGATGAGTCTCACTCTTCTTCATTATTCTGATGGGTAGAGTCTTTCAGAGGTCCCCTATGGAAGGCTCCTGTCCTGTTCCTTGTCTTCTCCTACTTCTATCCTGTTTGCCCTTCTGTGTGATGTCTCAGCCTCTTCCCTATGGTCCTCCTTGTTGTTTAGCTTCTTTAGGACTATAGATTTTACTATGTTTAACCTGTCACTCCAAGACTTAAAATAAAGGGGTGTTGGATTTTGTCAAATGCTTTTTCATCATCTAGGAGATGACCATGTGTTTTTTTTTCTTTCAGTTTGTGTATATGGTGGATTACATTGATGAATTTCCATATATTGAACCACCCCTGCATGCCTGGGATGAAGTCTACTTGGTCATGGTGTATGATGTATTTGATGTGTTCTTAGATTCTATTTGCAAGTTATTATTGAATATTTTTGCATCAATGTTCATAAGGGAAATTGGTCTAAAATTCTTTTTATTTGTTGGGTCTTTGTGTGGTTTAGGTATCAAGGTGACTGTAGCCTAATAGAATAAGTTTGGTAGTGTTCTTTCTGTTTCTATTTTGTGGAATTGTTTGAGGAGTATTGGTATTAGCTCTTCTTTGAAAGTCTGATATAATTTTGCAAAAGCTGTAGTGTGTTACTGTGTTGATGTTGTTCATTTGTTTGCTTACTTGTTTTTTATTTTTTTATTTTCTTTTGAGGGGAAGATGGCAGATATGAAATGAAAGAGAAATAAGTGGGATTGGGGTGCATGATATATAATTCACAAAGAATCAATTAGAAATTTTAAAGCACAGTGATGGCACACTCCTTTAATTCTAGCACACAGGAAGAAGAGAGACAGGGGATCTGAGTTCAAGGCCAGCATGGTCTACTGAGTGAGTGCCAGGACAGCCAGGGTCACCCAGAGAAAGCCCATCTTGGGAAAGAAAAAACAAAAGCCTATGCCAAGCCGAGTTTCTCTCTGCCTGTGGGTCAGAATTTAGTGCTCAATTACTGCTCTATCCCTGCCTACATGCCACCATGCTCCCCGCCATGATAATAATGCACTAAGCCTTTGAAACTGTAAGCAAGAGCCAATAAAATGCTTTCTTTCATAAGGAGTTGCCTTGGTCATAGTGTCTCCTCACAGCAGTAGGACATTAACTAAGACAGTTGGGTAGTGTGGAGATAAAGTAGAGAATCTGGGTAAACTGTAGACACAGCATGAAAAAGGCATAAGAGCATAGAAAAAAAGCCCGGGAAGGTAGTGGAGAAATGGTTAGACATGAAGGTATCCCAGGAAGTTATCCAAGGACATTCTTTTGGATAGCCCAGGACAGTATCAGGAGCCCATAGGAATAATGTGGGGGGAACATGGCACCACAGTGGAGACAGAGTAGTAACACTGTGGAGACACCAGCTTGGGGGCCCTGTGGGGACCATGTGAGCATTGTGGGGACAGTGGGGGAGGGGATGCTATTGCCAGCCTTGGAGAGGATGATGGTGGCGCTGTAGCACACGCTGAGCAGGAAGACGGTGATGAAGATGGCGATGGTCATCCAGAGCCTGTCCAGCTCCCCATCCTGTCTCCATCTTCCCCAAACAAAGGCCAAGGATGCGGTAAAGCCATGGTGGGTGTGAGGCAGGGTGGCCCAGGAGTCCAGATTAACTGATACACAGACGACATGGACGTGTGCGTGGCCTTTGGAAGAGCACTACAACAGCCCAGATCCTTGCGTGGATGTTTAGCCCAGATCTATGTGAGCATCCGTGAGCTGAGCATCACCCAGTACACCCAGCACCTGCGTACACACTATTTGCATGCACATGTACACACTTAACACCTGGGGCTTCCCTGTGCACACATCAGGTCCACTCATAGAACCCTCCTCAACATTGACAGACACAACTGTCATCCCTTGAGAGTGTCCATACTGGTCCCTCAACACATACAAATAGACCTAGAGGGGCCCCGTCTATGCCTAGACCCTCAGGCCTGACTCCCACTCCACACAATCATTGATCCTTCACAGCTCAGTGCTCTGGCTCACCTCCCTTTGTGGACCTTTGTGGACCTTCTTTGGAGTACAGGTCTCACCAGACATAGGCTCTGCCACCACTCTGACTCTGGTTACCAAGGGACAGACAGAGGTCAGGCAGGCTGCACAGCCACTGTCCTTAAGGGTCACAGGCTCCATCTCAGCCTAGTCAGCTTTAGCTCTGAGGGAGCAGACATACAAGGAGGACTTCTTTACAAACAAGACTGCTATCAGATCCTGCAAGTCTGGCTGAGCCCAGGAACAGAGATGGAGCAATTTGGGGAACTGAGGCTGCTGGCACAGGAAAGGTAGAAATAAGACCTGGCCCCATAGAAAGGTTTGCTACCCAACCCAGCTGTTCCTACCTCTCTTGCCTCCTCAAAGACCCATTCTGCCACATGGACATTCACCCTCTCTGTGTGGAGCTGGAAATGGACAATCTGCCTAGGATTTCAGAGCTGGAGAGGAGAGATGAATCAGGAACTGCAACAACCCCCAGAGTAGGGATACATGGAATACATACCATTCTCCCGGGCTGAAGAGCAAGGCATGATAACTCAACTGAACACTTAGGACACTTGTGAGTCATGGCCCAGAGCTTCTGGCTCTGCAGAGAGAAGGCTCAGTATTACTGGTGTGTGAAGGAGACAAGGCACCACGCTCAGGAAAGAAGGCTCTGGACCTGGCATGGGCTCAGATTAGACCCCTCCTGGAGATCATCCTTGGTAGGTCAAGACCTACAGTCAACCTCTGTGTGTCCAAGGTACAAAACATGAGCAAAGGACAGCTCCTTGAGCTGGAGGGACGTGATCAGGGGTCTCCAGGGAAGACGGAAGGAGTCCTTGCTTCCCTGGTTGGAAGGATGATCCGAACATCACTTCCAGGAAACCTCTGATTCCCACCCACCCCTGATTATTCTCTCTCTAACTTTCTTGTCCACCTTGATCTGCTGGCTGATTAGACAGCATTGCAGGTGATGGAGGCAGAGAGGGCTTTGTGCTCACAGATGAGGGACACTAGGACTGTTAAACATGCAGGGTTGTCTCTACAAAGAGAGGCTGTGTAACCTGTTTTCAAGGCTGGCAATAGAAGCGGAAAATAGCCTGGTGACCTTTGCACTATCTATAGACTGAGAGCACACCAGATCCCCACCCCCAAGCCCCTTTAGATGTCACATATAGTCAATCTATAGAGCCCATCTTTATGGAAGATGTCACTTGTGCTTTACAAAGGCTTTTGATGCTGTCATGCCTTAAGCTTTATTCAGTTAATTATCACCAGGAAACATTTTCCAAGTTGTGAGGTCCTTAAATACACCCACAATAAAATACTCAGTGTTAAACCCATGACATTTAAACCAACACAGGCTACGGAGACACATTAAACACAACTCCCTTCTTGTTTTGCACAGACAGACACACTGCTGTCTGTGGTGTTTGCAGAGATGCTCACAGCCCAGGTGCTGGTGAGCATATTCACTGAACTGTGGAGGAAATAGAGCATAGACTTTAGGACAGATGGGAAGGTCACTGGGCATGGATCCAGAGTTCCAGGGCATGGTCACTGACCAGATGACCAAGGGTCACTGCAGATCCAGATGTGACACCGTAGCCCAGGCCAGATATAAGACAGATGGTGCCATGGTACCTGCTGCAAGAGAGGGAGTGTGTGTATCATGCTGTCAGACACAGCTGGGAACACACATGTGTAAACATTGTCCTCAGCCCTGCCAGGACCCGAGCCTTCTACACATACCCAGCAGAGTCCAGAGCTGGGTTCATGGGCACTACATGCACACCTGACAAGCTCCACCTGCCTCATCTTCATGCCTTTTAATGTATGAATCACCAGGTTAGGCTAGGCCTGTGGCACTCTGAATCTAATCCATATCCCTAGTCAACATCCAGAAAGCTGCTGGACCAGCTGACCAGGGAGGCTCTCTGCATACCACTCTGATGCCTTTTCCTCCTGTGCTTTATGGTTACAGAGATGATCCCTGTCAGTGTTCAATGACCAACTATACCCAGGACAGCTCATTGGCCTCCAGCCCCTTCACCAGCTCTGCCTACCGTGCTCTTGCTCTTTCTTAGGCACCCTTTATCACTCGGGCCTCTGGGTTTCTTACATGAGTAGGGGTTCTTGTCTCAGGTCCCCTGAGCTCTCAACAGTCCCAAAGAACAAGGCTTTGGCTTTGCTGTGAAAGCTGTATGTTCTCAAGTTGGCTCTGAGACACTCAGCCCCATCCACTCCTGTGTACATACCCACATCCTACCCTGATATATCCCTCAGAAGCCTCTTCTTCAGTCTACATTCCTCCATAGCCATCCCAAGCTCCAAAATCTGCGTCCTGGGTCTCAGCCTTGGACCTCTCTGCTCTTCTGCTTCCTGGGGTTCACCCCAGCATCCTATGCTACCATTTCCCAGCATGGGCATCCCTGATCTGACCTAACCTCCCTGGCTAACACCCTGCTTTTTGTTCTCTGCAGAGCAGTCTTCCTGATGAGGCTGTCCTAACCTCCTGGCTTCCCACCTCTTTCTCTTACCCTTCACAACACATTCTGCCTTCTCTATTCCTGCCTGATATCAGTGTCACTATGACCAAAGAGACACCTTGCCCCTCTTCAGGATGAGGAAGACCCTCACTCTCACAGAAGCTGGACAGTCACCTGGCACTTAGACTCTGTTATCTTCCCTTCAGTCCTAAGGAACTACTGGCCTCCATATCCCCCACCTGTACCAAGCTTCATCTACAAAAATGCTAAGTGAGCTCCTCCCTCTGCTTTAAGGGCTCCATTGCTTTGATTCCCTTGTTCCATAGCCTAATGAGGCCCTGGCATCAGAACTGGAATCCTTGATTCCACAACAGTAACCCATCAGGTTCCATTGGCAGTACCAGTGTTAGGGACCTTCTGGCCCAGCTCCCCTCTTAATTTATCCAAGGGTTCCTCCTCAGTGCCAGCATTGCTTCTCACTGGAGCCAAGATTTTCCCTGCTTGAAAGATCAGCCAGAGCCCCAAGCCTCATCCATTTCCCATTTAGTTTGCACCCCATACTCTGTCAGAACCCTCAGTGTCTTCCCTGTGCCTTGGGCTTATCTGAGTTTTCTTCAGATAGAACTTGCTGGAAACAGGGACAGAGAGATGGGGCCACCAAGAGTGGACTTAGATCAGACCTGAGTGAGGGGCCCAGGTGCTGTGAAAACTCTCTAATGAGGTGGTCAGGAAAGAGTGGGCATAATCACTCAGGCTCAACCAGCCCAGTGACCCTCAAAAGGCCAGGTGCACAGAGTAAGAGGAGCACAGCCAGGCTTCCTACCTTGTCCCCTGAGTCTCAAGGGTACCACGTCACCTACCCCCACGCATCCACATAAAGTAATCTCTGTCATGTTTGGACTCTCCCTCACCCCTGACACAGAAACCCCCAGAATAAAGAGGAACTTCAGGAAATACCTTGTGCCACCCACTGTCAATCCTGTTCTTAGTCATGCATGAGGTGGCATAAACATTTCTGGGACAGAGGCTATGAATCTGGAAAAGACAAGAGAAAGCCAGCACCAAAACAGGAAGAGAGAAAGTTGCTTTCATATCTTTCACATGTGCGTGGGGTCAGCAGGGAAAGGAGCTGCAAAGGGAGAAGACAGCAGAGATGCAGGCGTTGGTGGCTGCCAGATCTTTGAGTCACCATATCACAGGAGATAGGGAAGAGGTTGTCAGACCAGCCCCGACAGAGGAAGCCTGTGTGTTGAAGAGTAAAGGTGCCTGCAGCCGGGTGTAAGCCAGGTAGATTCTGGAGCAGGCAACTGGAGCTTGGCCACCCACAGACAACCAGAGTGAACGTCAAGCAGGTGACAGCATATGTCAAGAAGCCTCGGGAAGGAGTTTGTCCTGGACTACTGGTTGACAGAACCAAGGCAGCTGATACAGTGAGGGGAAAAAGCCAACAGATAGTGGTGGAGAGGCCTATGGTAAGTGAAGAGGGGAGTGGGGAGGATAGCTTCCAGGAGCTCACCTGGGAATACCGTCAAGCATGCTGGGGAAAGATGGGAGAGAGAGTACATAGTCTAAGGCTCAGGGATCAATCCCAGAATTCAAAAGTAACAACAGTTGCTGAAACCAGAACTGAAAGAAGAAACTGAAGTAGAGGGAATCCCAAGGAGCTCAAAGGACCAGACAGGACAGCTTTGGGTGAGCTATGGAGACTAGGAGGACTGGAGGAAGCAGAGAAAGCCTAGGGCATCAGGGACCCAGCAAAGCAGTGACCCAGGGCTCAGGTGGGAAGGAGTCTGGCTGGCTAAAGGAAAGCCAGGAACTCAGGCTTAACAGCTGTCAAGAACTAAATGATGTGCAAGTGTGGGTCACCAAGCTAAACTGCATAGAGAAACTAAGGTAAGTGTAAAGACTAGGGGCCTAAGGCTGAAGAGGGCTGGGCAGATAGGAGGGCTGGGAGGTCAGGCCATCCCCAGGAGGCCAGGAGACCAAGCATGGTGGCTGTAGGTAAGCTGAGGCAAGCGGGATTAGAGATGGGGACACAAGGCTGACCAGCACTTGGCAAGTAAAGCTGACAGAAGTGCTGGGGTTCAGGGCGTTCCCAGAAGCTCGGTGGGCCTGACCGAGGTCCACAAGGAGATTAGGGCACATGGGAGGGCTGGGAGTTTAGTCCAGCTCCCGGACCTTAGGGAACCAGGCTGAGTAGCAGAGGTGGCAGAGCTACCTGCCACCGTTTCTGAGGAGGCAAAGGGAAGTCCCAGGATTCTGGAGAACAGACATGCCAGCTACAGAGGAACTGGGACAGCTAAGAGCGTCACAGGGATGCTGGAGGTGTTGGGCATCCTGGGGCTAGCTGGAAAAGCACGGGAATTCAGGGGATCAGGGCAAAACAAAGTAAGTTGACCTGGGGTAGGGAGGAATCCTGGGTGCCTAGAGTATCCCCAAGAGTTTAGAGAACCCGGCTGCACAACTACATGGATGATGGTGCTGGTAAAGCTGTGCCAGCCAGGTCAAGCAGATAGTTACCAGGGAAATGCGGAGATGGAGTTAATGGGGGTCCAGGACAGCCTCAGGAAAAAAAAACAGACTAAAGGAGTTGTGTGCCCTGCTCAAAGCTGACCCGATACACACAACAGAGCCGTGTAAGTCTCAGAGTTCAGTTCAGACTCCTTTCTGAGCTAAGGATAGCACAGGGAAGGAGGAGAGGTAGGAGGAATCAAGTCATCCTGTTGAGGTCAGTGGGGTAGCCAGGCCTGCCAGTAGCTGGCCAAAAGGAATAGGACTGATGTGGCCAGCAAGGGCAGGTGACAAAGGTCTGATCAGACAGCATCCCAGGCCAAGCTGAGCATTACAGGGAGCGGAAACATGTAGGGAACAGCTGAGGATCTTAGGGGAGCCAGGGTATGTGGGGGTTCTGGCAAGTCAGGTGGAGAGCCTACAACAGAGCTAAGGCAGGTGGGAATGCTAGGAGTGATTAAAGGACTACGGGGGAGCCAAGGCAGGTGGGAGCAGATTAGCTGCGGAGAAACGGGTGCAGGTCAGAATGCGGGGATCCAGGCTGAGAACATCCGTGGAAACTCAGGCAGGTGGGAGTACAGGGGTCCAAGCGGAGCAGCTGCAGGGAAACTGAGGCAGGTGGGAGTGCAGGGTACCAGGTAGTGCAACTACAGGGAAACTGAGGCAGGTGGCAGTATAGGGGTCCAAGCAGAGCAGCTGCAGGGAAACTGAGGCAGGTGGCAGTATAGGGATCCAGGCTAAGCAGCTGCAGGGAAACAGGGGCAGGGAGAAGTGCAGGGGTCCAAGCAGAGCAGCTGCAGGGAAACTGAGGCAGGTGGGAGTGCATGGATCCAGGCTAAGCAGCTATAGGGAAGCTGAGGTGGGTGGAAGTTCAGGGGTCCAGGCAAAGCAGCTGCAGGGAAACTGAGGAAAATGGAGGTGTAGAGGTCCAGGCGGAGGACTCGGGTAGATGGAATGTGGGGTATTAGCTAAGCAAAGGGAGCAAGATCCAGTGGGCATGTCAGAGTCCAGGCTGAGTAGCCACAGAGGAGCTGGGACAGGCAGGGGTGGAGGATTCTAGGCTTAGCAGTCACAGGGCAACTGAGACCAGGAGGACTGTGGGGTACCTCGGTGAGCAAACACCAGGGAGCTGGAACTGATGGGTGCAGCCAACTAAGCAGCTGCAGGGGAGCTGGGCTAATGGGGGTGAGAGGGAGCAGGCTGAGCGACTGTGGAGGAACTGCGGTGGGTGGAAGTGTGGGGCTCAGGATGAGCAGCTACAAGGGAGCTGGGGCCAGTAGGGGTATGAGAGACCAAGCCGAGAAGCTGCAGGGAAACTGAGGCAAGTGGGGGTGCTGGGGTCCAGGATGAGCAACAACAGTAAGTGTGTGGGTAACAGACTGGGCAGCTACAGGAGACCAGGGTACATGGGAGTTCTGTGAAGTCAGAGAAGCCTCACCAGCACAGGATATAGAAAATCAGACTGAGCACACAATAGAGCTAAGGCAGGCGAGGGTGTGGAGAATGGGGAGCTGGGGATGATTGGCAGGAGAGAATGCTGGGGGAGCGGGGAAGACTGGAGGAGTAAAGGAGGTTCCGGTTGAGGAGTAAAGGGGATCCAGGCAGGAGGGAATGTTGGGAAACAAGCTGAACAGCCTTGCAGCCCACCCAAGAGAGCCAGTGCACTGCCATGAGCTGCCTTAGAGATGACTGCCGGTACCAGGGATAGGGGTTTGAGGAACAGGGCTGAGTTGAAATGGTAGGCAAGATAGGGTGCTAACGACAGAGGAGGAGGGTAAGTGATCCTTACTTCATACTGGAAGAAAACAGAAAGGGTAAAAAGCCAGGGGTCAAGGCTGGAGCTGATCCAGCTGTTCTATGTGAGGATGGTGACAGGCCTGAGCTTACTTTAGCTGGTGACACCAGAGCAACTGACCTAACAGAACAAAGTGGGCCTGGCAGAGCAAGGACACTTCTGGAGCCAGGATCAGCAGAAGAAAGCAAGGCCCACATAGGCCAACAGATCATATGGGAGGGGGTGGGAACTCTGCAGCAGAGTGTCCCTGATAAACAGTAGGTGTCCAGGAGCTCAGGGAGCAAGCCCAAGTACCAGGAGAGCTCAGAGCTAGGGAAAGGCTGGATGGGCAGCAGACAGCCCCAAGACCCCAGAAGAGCAGGATTAGGAAGCAGATAAGAAAGTAGGTCAGGTCTAGCAGGGGCAACCTGAGATACTCAGGGCAGAGAGGCAGCTAAAGGAGCCCTAGACACTGGTAAAAGCCCAGCTGATGCAGGCAATAAAAATAGCTGATGGCTTAGAGGGAACCCATCTCTGGGAAGTGGGGGTCAGAAAGGGCCTCTGGCTGAGCAGGGATAGGGATGGGGAAGGACCCTAGGTCTGACCTCACCAGGGGAACTATACAAGCTGCCTCTTTAGCAGGGGGGTGGGGCTAGCTATAATCCAGGGAGAATGTGAAAATGTAAGGTAGAGAGATGAAATCTGTCCCAACAATGCAGGGAACAGAGTGAACACACAGAAAGAAGGGATGCTGAAGATTAGGGCCTGGGGTAGAGGATGTCAGAGCTCAGGGGCAGTGCAGACCAGTGTGATCCTGGAAATAAACGAAGAGGACAGAGAAGGGGGGGGTGCTGACCAGCTCCATTTAAAATGCTTACTGAAAAAGAAAAGGGACTTCTCCAGGGTGTGGCAGAACAAGTACCATGCAAAAGGAGAACCTGGGGCGTGTGAAGAACAAGACAGAAAGAGATGGGAAGCTACAGCTGGGGTCACCAGGGTCTCCTTAGTATGGCTACAAGGTAACGAGGTAGAAGGGTGCAGAGCAGCCAGGGCAGGACTGACCAGAGTGCCCATACCCACCAGGATGTCTGGACCCACATCCTGCTGCAGCTACTTAGTTCAAAACCCACCAGAAAAGACACAACCTGCCAAGCAGAGCTGAGGCCAGAGTTCTGGGACTGTGGAGAGTTCAGGGAACCTAAAATCAGGGGCGACCAGTCAACCACCAACAGGCCAAGGCAGGAACCAGAAGCCTAGGAGTTTGCAAGAGCCAATGTGGCTGTGCAGAGGAAGCCAGGAAAGGACTGCAGGCTGCAGGGCTATTCCATCTTGTTTCTCTTCCAGTGATGGCCAGATTATGTGCAGCCACATGGCCCAGGCATAAGAGGTTGTACAGTGGGACACAGATACCCACATTGGACAGCTTGAGAGGCAGTTTTCTGAAAGTGTACAACAAATGGGACTGGGCTCAAAGTGTCTCAGGCCTGGCCTAAGCTGGTGACCCTCTCATTCACCAGCCCAGTGTTTACTCCATGCAGAGAGCCAGGGCCTTGGGAGGGCTGAAGACAGCCTTCTAAAGCTTGGGTCCAGCCATGACTGACAGCATGATCACACCTATGACTTTTCTTGCAGCCGAAACAACAGCCCCATCTGTCTATCCTCTGGCCCCTGCCTGTGGTAGCACATCTGAATCCACGGTGACCCTGGGATGCCTGGTCAAGGGCTACTTCCCTGAGCCAGCCACCGTGACCTGGAACTCTGGAGCCCTGACCAGCAGCGTGCGCACCTTCCCATCTGTCCTGCAGTCTGGGCTCTACTCCCTCAGCAGCTCAGTGACTGTGCCTTCCAGCACCTGGCCCAGCCAGACCGTCACCTGCAACGTAGCCCAC
>JAQQSO010005484.1:0-12009 GCA_028658305.1 Pachyuromys duprasi
GAGATGATATTTGGGGCACACACAGTGGGTTTGGGTTGGTGTGCATCCGCTGTATGCAGGGCTGTCTGAAATGGTGCAGGAGGCCTTCTCTGTCTGGCCTGTGGACAGACACCCGAACTGGGGTTTTTGCTGGCGGATGCGTGCAGCTTTTGCCCTCAGTGTGTGGTCTGGTCAACATGGTCCCAGGATTGTCTCAGTCGTGGGTTGAGACAGAACTCGGGTTCCTCCCAGATCCGCCAGCAGACTCACACACTGACTGAGTTTTTGCTGGCGGCAGTGTTTGGCTTGTGCCCCCACAGTGTGTGGACTGGTCAAAACGGTCCCCCAATCCACTCAGTCTGGGGTGGTTCCGATGATCGGTCTGAGCCTGCAGCACGCCCGCGGGTTGAAGCAGAACCCAGGTGTAGTGGGAGCTCGCAGGGTGCAGTTCAGTGAAAACAGCACTGGTTCCTCCTGAGACTGTCCGTGAGACTCTGTGATCCTGTCTATTATGGCAGGTGCGGGCACCCAGCTCGGCTGCTCGTTCAGATCTGAGCTGTGCGCAGCTGGTCACCGGGAAATTTTTCCAGGTAATAACTGGGTGTCCCTAGGGTTTTCCCACTTGATTTTCTCACCGTAGGAGTTCCGCTCACATGGCACTCACAATGCTGGTGTTTTAGGTCCCAGAGTTCAGTCTCCTGGTTGCTGTGTTGTTTCTGCTCTCCTACTCCTCAGACACAGTGTTCTCTTGTGGCAGCCATCTTGGATCTCTCTTAGTTCATGTTTTTGTTATGAGACTGTAACTAAATTACTGAGGTTATTTCATAAGAAATATTTGAAGGTCTGACTGATTTGTCTTTGTGATTGACAGATATTCTGAATATTGAACTAGCCCCAATGTCCTTTTTTGTTCGTAAAAATATTCAAATGTCTGAACTCAGTGAGAGCGTGTTTTTTCTGAATCCTATAGATCTTGTTAAGCAAAAGCAAAAATCTTTAACTCAAAGTGTACGTAGAGGTCTGCGCTGTATCAGATGGTACTTTGCACTGGTTTCTTAGTGTTAGTTTTATCCAAATTTTGTAATGCATGAAAGGTTATAAACACCTTTTACTAATGTGTATAAATGCTTGTTGTTTTAAAGATATGCTTTGCTTGACTGTAATGACATGTTCTAACCACACTGGGTATTTATTTATCTATCTATTTATTTATTTTTACAATTTATTCACTTTCTATCCCAGCTGTGGCCACTTCCCTGGTCTCCTCCCAATCCTTCTCTTTCTCCTTCCCTCTGCTCCTCCTATGCCACTCTCTTGTCCTTAGTTGGAATATCAGTCTCAGAAAAGGCCCCTGTGCCTAGATTCTTTTGGTTCTGTTATTCTCCTTGTGGAGCTCCTAATCCTTCCAGGCCCCACTATCTCCCCCTTCTTTCATAGGATTCCCTGAACTCTGCCCAAAATTTGGTTAAGAGTCTCAACATCTACTTTGATACACTGCTAGGTGGAGTCTTTCAGAAGCCCTCTGTGATAGCAAAAATATTAATACTAATGAGGCACTATTCTGCCTATTTCTTGGAGTTCTTATTCCCTTTTTCTGTTCATTAAGCATCCCCTTTAATGTACAATTAAATCTTTCTATAACTGCTTGACCTGTTGGACTGTATGGTATATCTGTAAAATGCTTTATGTTATAATAACCAAAATGAAAAAAAAAGTTTAATTTTACTGGAAGCATATGCAGGGTTGTTTGGGGATAATCTGACATTTGTATTTTGATACTAATAACTGGCCAGAAGGAAGGACTCCAGTAATGGCATGAGAAGGCCTAGATGAAAAACATAAGCAAGGATTTATAAGTTTAAGGATGGAAGATTGCCCAGATGAGGATAGTTAAGGAAGATGGCATGGGAGATGGATGGTGAGGTTATTGAGACACTATAGGAGAAATATCTGCTCAACCCAGGATAAATAAGGCCAATTACAAAATTTAACAGGTATCTAAATCTTATTAATTGTGATAGCAGGTTAAATATTACTGTCATGATGATCAAATAATAAATAACAATATTTAGCCCAACATAACTTTTATTTACTATAACATAGGGGCATTATTTATCTTAATTTGTAAAGGTATCCCATGATAGCCATCACTTCTGAGAAGTGTGCAATTACAAAATCAGCCTTTTCAGAACTCAAACCAGAAACCCATTGAAATGCTGAATATGTATCGATATTATGATGTACAAATTTTACTGTCCCAAATTCTGCAAAGTGAAACACATCCATCTGCCAAATTTCATTTTAGGGGGCACACTGAGTGTCTCTTCTAGCAGGTAATGGAATTTGATTATACAAAAAAACTAGTAGTGTTTATTTTTTTCTTTTATAACTTCCTTGGCTTATTGCTAAGGGGTGGAAAAAATTCTCTTTAATCCTTTGTTGTTAACATGATTTTTAAAAATGATCCTCTGGGATTCTAGCACATTTCATATTAAAAGTTTATCAATTTCTTCATTTCCTCGTGCCAATAGACAAGGACTGAATATTGGTAAAATGTAATGGATAACTTCTGTTTCAGCCAGTCTGCTGTAGTTTTATAAAGAATGATGTTAATTCTGAATTATCAGGAAAAAAATTCAAACAGTTTCTATATGTAACACAATCCTTTTTGTATATTGATAGTCAGTAATTAAATTGATAGGTTCAGAAAATCTAATAAAACAGTAATTGCATATAACTTTAATTTTTGAACCAGAGCATATTTCCTGACTTATAAACTGCCATTTCAGATTTATTTATATCACTATAAAATATAGGAGTTTCAGAAATTTGTATCCATTTTACTATACTGGGGGCACACCCAAAATACAATTAGTTCCTTTTATAATTTTATTTTTTTTCAAAATGTATTCATTATATATCTCGATTGAAGTCCCCCTCTCTCAACTCCCCTGAGTTCAGTCCTTCCTCACTCTTCCCCTCATCCCTTTCTCCTAGTCTCCTGAAAGGGGGAGTTCTTCACCATTGCTATTTGCTTGTTAAATCTTATGAGGACTGCCAGGATCCTCTTCCTCCAATGACCTGGCAAGGCCACATCACCAGGGACAAGTTATCAAAGAGCAGTCACCTGAGTTCATGATAGAGGCAGCTCCTGCTCCCCTCAATTGGAGATCCACATTGAGACAGAGTTGTCAATTGCCCACATCTGAGCAGAGGGTCCAGGTCAGCTCCATGCATGGTCATTGGTTGTTGCATTAGTCTCTGCAGGACGCCCTGGGCTCAGATCTTTTAGCTTTATTGGTGTCCTTGTGGGGCTCCTGTCTCCTCCATGCCCCTCTATCTCCACCCCCTCTTCTTCCATAAAACTCACTGTGCTCTGCCCAAAGTTTGGCTATGAGTCTCAGCATCTGCTCCAATCCCCTGTTGAGTGGATTCTTTCAGAGGACCCTCTATGGTAGGCTCCCAGCCTGTGTCCTCTCTTCCATCACTTCTGCTATCTGTCCTGTTTGCCATTCTGAATGAAATTTAAGCATCCTCCCTAGGTCTTCCTTAATCTTTAGCTTCTTTAGGACTGTAGATGGTTCTCCTAGAGTATATGACTAATATCTGCTTATAAGTGAGTGTATACCATGCCAGTTTTTGTGTTTCTGGGTTATCTCACTCAGGATGATCTTTTCTGGTTCCATTCATTGGCCTTCAAATTTCCTGTTTTCCTTGTTTTAATAGCTGAGTGGTATTCCATTATGTAGATGTACCACAATTTCTGTATCAATTCCTTCTTTGAGGGACATCTAAGTTGTTTGCAGATTCTGGCTATTACAAATAAACATGCTATGAACATAGTTGAGCAAATGTCCTTATTGAATGGCGAGGCATCTTTTAGGTATATGACCAAGAGTGGTATAGCTGGATCTTGAGGTAGTGCTATTACAAATTTTCTGAGAAAACAGCAGATTCATTTCCAAAGTGGTTGTAAAAGTTTGCACTCCCACAAGTTCTTTTTTCAAAATAATTTTGCTACTAGCACTTAGTCGATCTTCATTAATTTCCATAATGAGTTAATTTCACCATTAGTATAAGGAAGTAGCATTTCTTCTGGGTCTGTTCCTGATAAATGACAAAGTCATACTCTTCCTTTTACAATTAGATCAGAAACTTTTTCTACTTAAGTTTTTTATTAAGGAAGTCGTTTTTTATTTTATTAATTACACTTTATTCACTTTGTATCTCCCGTAAACCCCTCCCCTTTCAGTCCCACCTTCTCTCCACCTTCTCCACACATTCCCCTCCCCAAGTCCACTGATAGGGGAGGTCCTCCTTCCCTTCCTTCTGATCCTAGTCTATCAGGTCTCTTTAGGATTGGCTGCATTGTCTTCTTCTGTGGCCTAGTAATGCTATTCACCCCTCAGGGTGAGGGTTTTTAGGTTTTTACTCTGTTTATGTGCTAAGAAGATCCATTTTAAAATAGCCTCTCTCTGCAAAATGAGTCCAGTAGGAGAATGAATAGAAGGTAACATAAGTAGAATGCAGTAAAGTTTGGGATCTAGGAAGTTCACATGTGTATCATGAAACTTTTGCTCTACTGCAGTCAACTCATTTTTTTTCCCTTCAGCTGTCTAGGACTGTTTAAGTTCAAATCACCTTGTAAAGTTTGAAACAAATTTCTCTACTCTTGAATAGTTAAACCAATAGTAGACTGTATACAGATAATATCTTCTAATAGTTTTTGAAAGTCATTAAGAGCTTGTTATTCATATTTTATTATCTGTACCTTCTTGTGGATGAATCTTTTGTTGACTTAATTTAAATGTGAAAAAGCTAATAGAATCTCCTATATTTTTTTCAGAAGGAAACTTTACCTACTTTCAAAAGTAGGTAAAATCCTTTTTATTTCATTATTACTCTCCAATGTACTTGCATCAGAACTGGCAAACAAAGCCCTTTGATCTCCTTGTCCTGGGGTCTGCAGCCTTGCCAGGCCACAGAGGAAGATGATGCAGCCAGCCTTGATGAGATCTAATAAGTTTGTCTCAGATAGAAGGGAAGGAGGACCTTCCCTATCAGTGTACTAAGGGAGGATCACATGGGGAGAAGAGGAAGGGATGATGGGATTTGGAGAAGAGTGAGGGGGCTACAGCCTGGATACAAAGTGAATAAATTGTAATAAATATTTAAATAAATAAGTAAATAAAGGACTCCAGACTAGCTAATGGTTTTGTGAATTTTTACCATTTTCTGACATTGTTCCTTGGTAACTGGGAAAGCTAGAAGGAGCGGTAAACCTTTTCTCACTTTCATTAAGAGGTGGCACTGGAGGTTCAAAGGGCTGTCTGTCTTCATCTCTCATTTCATTAGGTACCATAGGGTCAGAGTTAAGCAGTTCCTGTTCTCTTACATTCTCTGTCTTTTGTCTCTCAAGCCTTTGTACTAGCATGGCTATGTTTGTTGTACAGCTATATTTTCAACCTTTTTTTTCGAAGAAAATGTATAAAGATTGTAATTGAAAGTACGGAGGGGTTTACTTCAGTGGTCTCAAGAGCAATAATGGCTTTTTCAAATAACACGTCTCTTCCCTCAGCCCTTTTCTTGCACTTAAGGGATCTGAAATGGAATTTTCCATTTTTAATGCAGGGAATATCTGTCTGTGTAATTTAAACTGTCTATTGGGCAGGCTTTCTGTGGTTCACTGCCTGAGAGGCTCATGCATCGTTCCTTGCTATTGGCTTGAGTCTCATGTCTCTCTAGGCATCCAGCCAAACCTGAAGAACTGATGCATCCTCTGGAGAGGATCCCAGGTGAATTTCTCCTCTGCAGCTTTCTGTCAGATGTCCTCAGCTTTCTGCAATGTTGATGGGCTTTCCCCTTCTTCAATCATGTTGGGTTTCCCTTCCAACTCTGTTAGCCACCAGACATAAATGTTGTGTTTATTTTTTCAGATGGCGGTGATGAGTTGAGAGCTATGCCCAAACATTTTGACTGAATTGCTCTGCTGGAAAATTATCTCTGAACTCCATGAAATAAAATGCACCGCCTGCATGAGCTGAAAGAAACTGAATGGAACTTCACAAACTCAACTGCATTCAACTGAACTGTACCAAACTCAACACCCTCTCTTCCTGAACTGCTCTTAAATAGCACTTTTTCCTGTCTGCTTTTGAGAGTGTTGGCTGATTCCTATCTCTGACTCATTCTGTCAAATCATTCTCTTATTCATCACTTTGTCTGCTCCACAATTATATATCAATATTTGAAATTAAAAGTGTGTACTAAGGGTGTGTATGTATTCTAGCTAGAGGGATTAAAGATGATTTGTGTGTCTACATTCCAGCCAGATCACACAGGCCAAGAAGGTCTTTGAATATGGTCCTTTGCCAGAGAAGCCATGTTGCTGGATTAAAATATCTCTATACAAATAACAAAGAATATTGGTAGGAATGTAAATAAAAATGAGTGCCTGTGCATTGTTGACAGGAACAAGATTATGTCACAAGTCTATGTGATGTCAGTCACATTAGCAACCCCGCTACTGGAGATATATACAAATAAATAAAACTTACATCTGAAAAAGAAAATTGACACATTTACCTAAGTATTAGTAATAGTGAGTAATCCATTAAAACAACTGTCATATCCCCAAGTACTAACGAATGAAGAAAATGTGATAAGTACACAAGGGAATAGAAAAAGGTTTCTCTTAATTGTAAATGCACGGATGAATCTAGAATACAATGTTCTGAATGACAAAAGCCAGAGGAAGTGGAGAAAAACTATGAAATCCTGTGTATGTATAATTTAAAAACTCCTGGCTAGAAAAAGCACATAATCATTTTGAAAAATTGGTTTGCAGTGGTTATAGAGCAGGAATCAAAAATCTTGTTTGAAAAATATAGAGTTCAATTCCCAGCAACCACATGGTGGCTCCCAAACATCTCTAATGATACTTGGTTCCCTCTTCTAGTATGGAGACACACATGCAGGCAGAACACTGTACACATAATACAGAAAAATAAATATTAAAAAAAATAAAAATACAGAGTTCTGATCTCTGGTGTGAAATATGAGTGGTGCTAATACCACTGATTAGTTTGGCTGTGACATTGACTATAAAATGTGTCCATAAATAAAATCGTTATTGTATATTCACTGAAAACATACTCTGTTTCTATGTAAATTGAATATTCTTAAATGTGAAAAAATACGTTAAATAGGAGTGAAGTTGAAGTGGTTGCAAACCCAGAAGGAAAATCACTTTGGTGCTTCTATTCTTATATTTTTGGAATACATCAGCCGCTTGACTAAATCCTTGAAATCTTATGGAAAAAATAAGTGGATTTTACAACTGATGGAAATTCTCTTTTTGGGGCCATCAGAAATCTGTGCAGGCTACTAGATATCGATTAAACTATAGGAAAAGAAAGGATCCACGCTGAGGCTACACATCATCCACCTGCTCATCTCATCATGAGCTGACATCCTACAGTATTGTGACTTACGTCATGGTTTATCCCTTAAAGCTCAAATGTTTGAATATTTTTGCTCTGTGCTACATACTAAAAGATAGACGTTGATATTGTAGATAGGTGCCACTATTAGAAAAACATAAAATATGTGGAGTTGTCATTGGTAATACATATGAACAGAATGTAAAAGCAATCAAGTTGAGGCTCAGTGCAGGTATTTGGCCAGAGGGTGACAGGCTTTGATTTGATCCTTAGCACTGCAACAAGAGATCAAAACACCAAGGATATTAGTAGAACTCAATGAAGAGCTAGTAAAGTCTGAACATATTGCAAGAAAATTAATTACTGTAGCAAACAGAAACATTCTAACTTCCAAAGCTTTAATTGATGCTAGCAAAACAAAACAGTTTTTATTGGATCTGAATATACACTGTTTAGGTACTCATATCAGTGGAATGGGAAGCTCCATATTTCTCCAGAGAAACAGTAAAAGAAAAGCAGAGTCTGTCCCCTTCAACTTTTTCAGAATTATGGAAAGCAGCCATAGCTATGCAGCAAGAGATAGAACACAAAATCAATAACTGAAAAAAAAATGAAAATGGCCAAAAGCTTTGCTGATGCTTTCTTGTCTCTTGTCTGACCTGAGTTTCCCCTCAGCACATCCATGGTATATGCTGACATTAGCTAGAATTCTCAGAGTAGAACTTCCAAGTCTCATTTCAGAGGGAGCAAAACAGGTATAATTCACATTTATGTCTGTTAATTCAAAACCTTCTGGATATTTATATCTGATATTTATTACTTGATATCTCTCTATACTCGGTCTTCCTAGAAACTTACTATTCATGGAAAAACAGAGGTAGTATTTCCTGAAAATATGGAAGGACCATAAATAATGTCCTGGTGTCAGATTCTTATAAAGATTCTTGTAAAGTATGTCTAAGCATGCAGTTAAAACAAAGCCTCTGTCTCATCCTTGCTCTCACAAAAGCTTAAGAATAATCACAGAAGGAGGAGGAGAAAAAATTTAAAGACTCAGTAGTAAAGAATTATTGTTGCGAAACAGTTTTTGGACGTAAAAAGCCAAACACATACATGGATTCATAACAACTGTGTCTTTATGTAGAAAACCTGCACACAATCAAGCCAGTCATAATCCTGGCATGGATGGTAAAGGAATTCATAAAGACCTACCCCTAGTTTAAGAGCTGTTAGCTGATATGGAAGGAAGGCAGATGTTTTCAGGAGTAGTAATCCATACTCCAGGATGTGACTCTACATCTGTGCTCATACTAGCAGCATTAAGGGGACTTGGTTGGTTTTTAAAGCCCCCTCCCCCCCCCGAAGGAAGGTGCAACCTAGCTAGACCCCAGAAGAGGACATTGCAGCCAGCCCTGAAGAGACCTGACAAGCTAGGGTCAGATGGAAGGGGAGGAGGTCCTTCCCCATCAGTGGACTTAGAGGGGAGCAGGGAGGAGATGAGGGAGGGATGGAAAGAGTGGGAGGGAATGAAGGAGGGGCTATGACTGGCATACAAAGTACATAATCTGTGATTAATATAAAAATAGATTACTTAAAATAAAAAAGACTGAAAAAATCCAGCAGCATTATTTATCACATCAATAAATTTAGGAAATAAACCACAAGCCATCACTAGATGCAAAGAAACCACAGAATATAATTCAAATCTTTTTTTGACTTAAGTATATAGTAAAGTCAGAAAAGAGGTTCTCTTAATCTGATAAAGAGAGTCCTGAAAAACACAAGAGGACTTGTATTACTCAATGGATCCGCATTGAGTGTTTTTTAATGGAAATGTGCTACAAGAGTCCTTTGAATCTCACTTTTACAGCTCTCCATATGAAGGCAGTGAGTGCCATAGGAGAAACTAGTACATTTTAAAAGATAGAATTAGAAATATGAAAACAAGTGTTTCTAAATGTGAGCAGAAAAAAAAATAACATAAAATGACTTATTTGTGAATGACATTTAAAGAATCTAAATAATATTTGAGTTTATAAATAATAATTTCTAAGTTCATATTTGTGTTAAATGGTTTTTAAAAACCAAACACAAGGAAATATTATTACACTAATAATAATATTCAATATTTTAAAAATAAGCTAATTAAATTATAAAATATATACCTAGAAATCTATAAACTATTATTGAAAAAATATTAAAAATAGCTAAACTATACAGTGAATTGATACATGGTCTCATATTAATTCCCCAAAAGAATTATTGCTACAAATTTTATTAAACAAAAAGAAATTGGTGGTATACATGAGTGGAAGAATGAAATTAAAAGTAATACAAACAAAAAGTATTATGATCCTACCTTGTGGGACTTGCATACCACACAATCACAACAAGCATGCATATAAAATTATAACAAATTGGGTAAAATTCTATGGACAGAAGAAATGAACTGTAAAGAAAAAATAAAATTAGATGAAAACCATCCACCAAAATAATTAATCTTTGAAATGTGGTTGAAGTCTTAGATTAAACTAGAAGTTCAATACCCTTGATATTTCACAGAAACTGTTGTTAAGGATTTAGGGATAAAAACTTAACAATTCCATGTATTGAAAATTATATCTACTACAGTAGAAACTTTCTAAAATATATATGTATGCACATGTATAAGTGCAGTTATCCTATAACATGAGGACAATGGCTGTTGCTGACCTAACAGGTTTCCAAATGCTTTGTCCAGTGCCAGGAAAGGATTATCATTTTTAAGCTGTTAGTCAATGGAGTCACATAACCCACCCATCTGGAATATTGTAGACTATCATTATTCCTGATTACCTTTGAGGCAAGACTCTCTTGCTGAAGATAACCACATAGTGATAAAAAACGAATGGAGAAAACAAGCTAGTACTAATCTGGAATCTCATTTTTTACTGGGTATCCTCCATAGTGCCAGAAGTCCATATGCAAGCTACCAGGGCAGAAAATTATTCAACATTCTTACCCAGCAGTGAACCCTGTCTGCATTCTTGACCACAGGCATGGCAAGATGTATCCATTGGTACACTAGAGTCAAAATATTATTAGATCAAAGACCTGCTTTCTTACTGTGTTTAACACCTTTAAAGAGCTAACTCATTCTTGGTATCCTTGACTAGACCCTAAGTAATTTTATTTATACTTGGCTATTAGCAGGTCTCTAAACCATTATTAAAGGTGCTCATCATTGTAGTATACACCAATAACTACAGAGAGCAACAATTGCTCAAGTTGAAGAGACTAATAGACAATGGAGGACTCAGGTCTAAAAAGACCATCTGTATACAACCTTCCTACCATGGTGCAGAGAGCATTGTGTAAGATGAGGAGGTTCCTTTGTTATATTAAGAGGTGGTAGATGTCTGCTGCTAAGTAGTATCTATCAGATATGAAAGGAATGACACACATATGAACTCACAGCATCTACATGAATGGTTACAAGCTCTTCACTAGATAAAGCAGAAAAATCCCAGTATTAACAGCAGAGGTGGCCACAAGCACCTATAGGTGAGTAGCTATTGGAAATTGTGACTGTTCTGGGATGGAGAGCTGATTTTCTTCCATTATATATTTTCTGAGATGATGGCCATATTCTAGTAGATGGTCCTACATTTATTCACGTAGCAGAGGCCCACAAGAGGTTTTAAATCTAAGAAAAAAAGTGGCAGGGGAGAGGTTGGAGGAGAGAGGATGAGATGTGAAATTTTTGAACTCTCATATATGCATTGTTGAGGTTGACATGGAGCTACCATGTGTTCAAGTGTTGGTTGCTTAAATTCCTGGATGCTTGTTATCCTATCAGAAGATTCTCATGTACTCAAAATAATGTTGTGTAAACCTTGCCTCAAAATTGTCCCTTATTGAATAATAAAAGTTGCTTACAGCCTATAATTGGGCATAGATAGAAGTGGATGGTCAGACTTTCTAGGAGAGAGAAAGGAACTCTGGGAAGAAGGAAAGGAAGGCTTTTTCTCCAGGAGACAAGAGAAGAGTTTAACATGACTGGGGTACTGAAAGGTATAGCTACCATGTGTCTGGATGGGGCTTCATGCTCAGGTTAACTTAGATGAGCTATTGGAGAGTCTTCCTAGCTAAGGCCTAAGCTTTGAAATAGTAAAAGGTCTTGGTGTCTTTATATTTATGGGTGAAAGACCAACAGGATCTCACAACAATACACTGTGTCTTAGAACAATGAATGATTGAAATTCTTGAACAAGAGAAAAGAATAAAGTAGAAGAAGTCATCAACAGCCTCCCTACGAAAAAAAGCCCTGGGCCAGATGGTTTTAGTGCAGAATTCTACCAGACCTTCAAAGAAGTCCTAACACCAATTTTCTATAAAGTGTTCCACAATATAGAAATAGAAGGAAAATTACCGAACTCTTTCTATGAAGCCACAGTCACCTTGATACCTAAACCACACAAAGATCCAACAAAAAAAGAGAACTTCAGACCTATCTCTCTTATGAACATTGATGCAAAAATACTCAATAAAATACTTGCAAACCGAATCCAAGAGCACATAAAAGATATCATCCACCATGACCAAGTAG